>CM061920.1:268128539-268328997 GCA_031002005.1 Vandiemenella viatica
CATGCGATCCATTCGAACTACGAATAGGTTCGCGATTTAACCTAGGACTTTGCTTCACGATCTGCTGGTTAGGAATCGTGCGGGTTATTTTTTTTGCAAACTAAACACCACGTAGTGCTTGAGTTGGTCTTTACTGAAGCATCCTGTAATGCTAATCAATTCCTGGATCAGGACGTTCCATTCGTAGTATGTTAAACAATTTTATTGTGTCCCACTTTTTCCAGAACAACAACAGGTTCAAACTCGTGTTTGGACGATAACCCTATCGTCAAACGTTTCGTATCACCAGCGTTGAGTTGGTAGACAGAGGAGAACAACATCACAAGACGAGACATGGCTGCAAACTGACGCCGGGTGGAGTTGCAGCACACGTGCACGGCGACTTGAGCGCACACCTGCGCGCCAGATGTACGTGGCGGCGCTTGGCGTGGGAAGACTGCGTCCCCGATGATAAATGTGGCGCAGCTGGGAGGGGTCGCGACTGAGTAATGGCTTCCGGCTGCCGCGCCGCGAGGGGAACGCTTGGCGTGGGAAGATTGCGTCCCCGATGATAAATGTGGCGCAGCTGTGCCGGATGTACGCGGCGGCGCTTGGCGTGGGAAAACGACGCCCTCCGATAATTAATGGCTTCCGGGTGTGGCGCAGCTGTACGCGGCGGCGTGGGAGCCTTTGATAGCGTGGGAAGCGCTTTGCGTGATAACGCAGTGCGTCCCCCGATGATAAATGTGACGCAGCTGTGCGCGGCGGCGTGGGAGCCTTTGATAGCGTGGGAAGCGCTTTGCGTCCCCGATAATTAATGGCTTCCAGCTGCGCGCGGCGGCGCGGCGGCCGGCTGCAAGGGGAGCGATAATTAATGGCCTTGTTGACAGGTGTTGACATGACTAATGGCTTCCGCCTGCGAGGCCTGGCGAACACCTGCGCGACGTGGGGGGTCTGGCGGCACGTGCGCGGCGGGGGGGGGAGGGGAGGGGGGGAAAACTGGCAACGGACGCAGGTCCATATGAAATACATGGGGGAAAAACTGGCAACGGACGCAGGTTAGGGCACTACTAAAGAGACCTTATACCGATTATATTTCACTTAAAATAATTAGATATTAATAACGAAATCAATATTTGCGATGTATAACTATTCTGGGTAAAGATAGTTTTAAGTGAGAACGTTGAAAAATAACCACAGATTTTTGAAGTTGGTTAATATTGCATTGTGCTATTAAGACATGTTGTTCTTTTACTACTACATTTAAACTTATTTTAGAAACACGCGGAAAAACTTATAACTAAATTACTGTCCTCAAATTACATGTCGTCAACGCAGTGTCAGTTGACAGTATTTTAGCGCCAAAAACTTATTTTCACCTACCATTAATATCGAAAGCTGCTTAAACAGCACTGAATACTCCTTTTACACATAGCTTTGTCACATTTGTGCTTTTAATGGTGTTTAGTAAACAGGCAAAAAAGAAAAAAAACTAATACGGCTTTTGCGATAGCGTTATTCTGTGGGGGCTGCTGTTACAACTCAAACGACAGGTGAATCTTTGGTTGGCTGTTCTTTCAATAATAATAATAAATTACTGGTGAATATTCATGGACGTGCACTGAAAACGTTAGGTAACTAACAAACTGCTGCGTTTGCTAGCGGACATGTACGAATTAATTGGTTCACTTCACGATTTGTACGGTTTTTGCTACTTGAAATTATTATTGTAGGCCAACTTATCACCCCATATTGATGTTAATACTACGGTGAGCTCTTCCGATAGTAGTCCGTAAAGAACTTGCACTGATTTAAGGGGTAAAATTTTACCAGTCTTCTGATAACCCAGAATACAACCAGAAATTACATAATATCACAAATTCATACTAGTGAAGATCATAAATTCAATAACAATTGTTTTCATATTCATATTTTGCAACTGTTGTTTATGAGACTACACAGGAAACTGGGAACAAGGAAACGTAATGCCGATCAACATGTGTGTAAGAGCTGTTGCCCCTCTGCTGCCGTCTTGGTTGGTAGCTCTCAGCCGCTAACACGGTAGGTGTCGCGGATGCCACTGCCGACCCTGAAATGTGGTGGCTAGCGTTCAGTTAATTCCTGGATTAGACGGTTCGAGTCCAGCCACATACATAAGTGATTTTCATGAAGTGTTACGATCTTCTTGTATTGGCTGTACTGTGGATCACCAAAGTCACATCGTAAATCAACTGAGTAGCTAAATGAATGGAGAGGATGCACGTATCGATAAACTAGGGCAAATACTTTCTTTGTCTATTTTTTAGCAATTTATTCTTTAAATGAGTTATACAGGGTGTTACAAAAAGGTACGGCCAAACTTTCAGGAAATATTCCTCACACACAAACAAAGAAAATATGTTATGTGGACATGTGTACGGAAAACCTTACTTTCCATGTTAGAGCTCATATTGTGGATGGCTGTGATACAATACGCCATCCTCCAGGGCTGCATCAGCGCATCAGGGATTCCATGCGACGGAGGGTGGATGCATGTATCCTCGCTAACGGAGGACATTTTGAACATTTCCTGTAACAAAGTGTTCGAAGTGACGCTGGTACGTTCTGTTGTTGTGTGTTTCCATTCCATGTTTAATGTGATTTGAAGAGAAGTAATAAAATGAGCTCTAACATGGAAAGTAAGCGTTTCCGGACACATGACCACATAACATATTTTCTTTGTTTGTGTGTGAGGAATGTTTCCTGAAAGTTTGGCCGTACCTTTTTGTAACACCCTGTATATTTTGAAAAATCATGGAAAAGATTATTTCCAATGTTTGTAAAGGAATCAGGCTACGGTATGTGAATATGAACTATTCCTCTGTTAGTCTAAAATTATTTCGTTAATCCTCTGAGAACCAAAACATTGATTTTGTTGACCATGGCATACACAATATTATTGAAAAATATACTTCAAAGTGGACTTCCAAACTGTCAGTGCCAGAAGTACTGGTATAAATTTTCAACGATTTCATGAAAAAAGTACATCTTCCGAGGATAATTTTTAAGTTAGAAAGCAAGCGAAAGTTTCGATATGATAAAACTAGTTTGAGTAGCAGTTACTGATTCAAAATGCTATTCAGACCTATTATCAAAACAGATTGTTCTACTATCTTCGTTGTATAGGCCTACGTAAATGACGTTGAAGGTAAAATTGTAGTCAGAACTGATAAACATTTTTACCATAAGAAGTCTAAGAAATTCCGTCAAATCGCTTAAATCAATTAATCAAGATTGTCATAGAGAACTTAACTGTCTCCTGTAGTATCCTTAGTACCGGAAGGAAATTATTTATTGATATTCTCTAATCTAAATTATGTATCAACAAATTTGTTACCATCACAGCTATAACAATATGGAGTTCAAAACATTGAAGGCACATTGTATGGTCCGTCAGTTGTGATAGAAACCAAACATATTTTATAGTATCGGAAAAAATCAGAGAAGACAACTGGTGGTGGCGATCAATTGGATTTCCATACTGTCTTGTGTGGGACTGATCTCACGGTCTTGCTCGATTAAATAAACTGGTAAATAAACACGTCTGATCACTGAACTAGAGGAGTGCACATTGGAGGAATTTTTATCGTCTACAGGCATTTCATCATCTCGCAGTAATAATTTAAAAAAAAATGTTGCCTCCAACGAGACTCGATCTGACTACGAATGGGTTTAAGAGACAAAGAGCTTGCTCCTTGCGCCACTAATTCCTTGATGGTTTCTTAATGTAGGAAGCTTTTGAATGCAAAGGAATATTTCAATGCCGATTTTCTGGACAACGGTGAAGGATTGCATATTACTGCTTTGCCACATTCACCTCTGCTTATGAGCTTATACAGGGCGTTCGCCGGAAAACGCAACCCTCCCAGTCTGTTGCCGTCGGCAACTTGCTCGGACAGCGGAACCAGCAGTTTCCGCCACACGGCACCGTGAATCACCGCACTGTTTAACACCTCCGCTGCCCCAACAGTGCAGTGCAGTGACCCTTACATTGTTAAGAACGGTTTCTTTGCATTGTAGCTAGTTTGTGACTTCAGTCTCTTATTAATCAGTGTTGTGAATAAACGTTTCTTTGCGGTTTGGCTGGTTTGGGGCTTCATACTCTTACTAATCTGTACCGTGTTTGAGTGTGAGTAAAATTATGGTACGTTACAGTTTGCAACAAAGAATATTTCTCTACGATACATATGTGAAGAAGAAGTCGTTTAAAAAGTGTCGCAGTAAATTTCGTCGCGAATATCCTGGCGCTTTACTGCCAGCTAAATCAACAATTCTGCGTCTGGTTAAAAAAGTAAGAGAAACGGGTTCATTTTTTAACAAAAAGAGACTGTCGGTCAACCGTATTCTCACAGAGGAGAAAATTTACGATATCGCTTTTCGACTAGAACAGTCACCCAAAAAATCATTAAGTCAGTTAGGGCAGCGTGTGTCTCGAAATATGTTCAGAAGATGTGAAATGTGCATTACACAAGAGGGTCAACACTTCCAGCATCTTTTATAAGGTAAGCTAATGAATTACGTCACATTTAAATGCTTAGCACATACAAGTTTATGAAATAGTCCGCGGCCGACGGTCGAACAATGCCGGGAGCTGACCGCTCGCTCGCCGCGAGCAGTTTCTTCCTTGTAGCGCTAACAGTGGGTTGCGTTTCCCGGCGAACGCCCTGTATTACACAACGTATGAATCGGACCTAAATTTTACTGCTAGCTTCTCTGGTTTGTAAATGTGTCGAAAACACGTCGCCTGTAATTTCTCAACTGCACACATGTTTGGAAAATAATTATTTTACAATATAACTAACATCACATTTCAGAAACAAATAACTTATTGTGGGAATTATTTGTCTTATTCTGTAGGTGGACAATAATTATTATGCACCGTCGCTAAGGAAAACAAAAATATTATGTAAAAACATGAGAGGAAATCGCATGGAACTAAATATTAGCACTGTAAAAAATTAAAAGACCACTGTCATTCAAAAATTTAAAGCCAGATTGCTGTCGTAGACCAACCATAAATTCTTATATAACTGATATAAATAAAGAAAGTTCATTGAGAACCTGTGCTAGATGCAGAGAGTTCTTAGATTAGGGGAGACCGGGTCTAGTTGATACAGGGTTAAGTTGATACAGGACAAATAACTTGCTAATGCGCAGACGCAGACAAGTGTGACTAGCTTGCCTGGACAACAGAATGATACTCAGTAACCACACCTGTGCTCGAGGAGAAAGTTGGTTTACGTTGTGAGTTGTGAACTAAAAACTGTTTTTGATCACCAAAAGTAAATTTTCACTACACATTTTCAAGTAGTATTGCAAGATTATTTCTTAGTGAACTCTGCTATTGTTGTCATCACCTTGTTATTTGCTATAAAGGTAAGAATTTCACCTATTGAACATAGTTTTAAATGTTACTGGTTTTGCGTGATTTAGAGTTTAGTGTAATGGCGACGTTTGGGTCAAGTTGATACGTTTCTTAGGGGTTAAGTTGATACGTTTCTTAGGGGTGTATCAACTTGACCAACACGGTATCAACTTGACCCACAAGTATAACCATTTGTTGTATATATTTTCAGATGCCTAGAAACCACAAGAAAAAAACTACAAGGGGTGAAATACCCATTGATATTTTTGAAAGAGCATATGAAGAAATTAGGAATGGCAGGATGTCTGTTGGAGAAACGGCCAAAACCTTTAATATAGACAAAATGACCCTTCATCGGTACAAGGTGAAAAAAGAAAAAAAAATCTTGAAACACCAGAAGCTCTTGAGAAAGGTGTACAAATGGGATATGCTAAACATCGACAAATATTAAATGATGAATTAGAGGAGGAGCTTAGTAAATATATTTAACTAGCTCTAAAATTTACTATTGTCTAGCTCCTAAAAATGTTCGCGAGCTGGCATAGGAATTGGCACTAGCAAATCAAGTAAAAGTGCCAGTAATCCTGGGAAAACCGTAACAATCTATGACAGCCCCAGTGTTGTGAGTAGTGCCTTTTCAAATGCTATGACACCAAATAATATTATAGCAGGATTTAAAGCTACAGGAATAATGTCATATAATCCAGACATCTTTACATATGAAGATTTTTTTGTCAAGCTTTGTAACTGATCGTCAGCCTTCTACATCAGCAGAAGTCAATCAGCCTTCTACAACAGCAGAAGTCAATCAGCCTTCTACATCAGCAGATGTCAATCTGCCTTCTACATCTTCGGGAAGAGCACATGAACCTTGTACATGAAGAGTGCTTGGTGTCACTGAAAGAAGTAAAAAAGCAGACTGCCCTTAAAGTCTTGTATTCTTACAGATACTCCAATAAAAAAAAAAAAAAAAAAAAATAATTGAACAAGATGCGATAGAGAGAGAAAAAAAGAAATCTATCAAGACAGAAAAGCACATGTTAAAATTATGTAAATTATTTGATGGTAAGCTAAGCAAAGAGATAGACAAACCAAGAAAAGAAGACAAAGATAAAAAACGTCAGAAACGAAGAAAACCCGAAGAAGAGTCGGACTCTGATGAAGACGGAGAGTATTTTTGTTTGGTGTGTTTTAAAACATACTCCTCATCCACACATGGCCAGGAATGGATTCAGTGCATTTCTTGCAAGAAGTGGGCATACATCACCTGTGCAGAAGACAACCCCTTTTACACTTGGATTAACTGCCAATCAGACCCATGTTTCTCTTCAGAGTCGGAGCAATGTAATTGTTCTCAATACAAGATTTTAGAAACTAATAAAATTTTGTATATCTTAAACATAGTTCGCTAAGCAAAAGCTTTTGTAGCCTATATACTCAAAATATTATTCCTATAAACCATTTAAGTTGTTTTTTTTAGGTCTTCAAAAAACGCGGTTGTTTTTTAACTTTGTTGTTAATAATATTGTTGTATTGTTTGTGGTAACAATAAATCTTGTTCACGTTCCCTTTGTTATTTTTTCATTAATTCCTGTCGCAGTATCAACTTACTAAAAGGTGTACCAACTTTACCCATCACCGTATCAACTTTACCCAAGGCGGGTTAAGTTGATACATCTTGCAAAGTTTTTAAAATCTTTTTTTCAACAAAGAAGATTTAATTTTATAAATAATGGAAGTATCTTAACTTATGGCCAAATAGTTATAGTTATGAATTACATTCGATTTGTTTCAAAATAATTGCAGAAAAACAATTTAAAATTCAGAAAGTAAAAAGTGTATCAACTGTACCCGGTCTCCCCTACCGTTTTTTCCGTTTCGTACAATGCTGTTAATAGTTTCTGTACACATTATCGCATGTTCTTTACAGTATTGCGATTTGATACCCGTAGGTATTGCGATTTGTTTGGAATTACTTCACTATCCTAACATAAATAAATACCAGCATTCACAAGTATTAACATGGAATGATTTGGGGAAACCTTGGAAACCCCAAATCTTGATGATCGGGCGAGGATTCGAACCTGTGTCCTCCCGAATGAGAAGCCAGAGCTTCACCGCTTATCCCACCACGCCCGGTCATTCACAAACTGTCACTGCGGCTACAAAGATCCATGTTCCGAAATGGTAATGATGTAGAAAAGTAGATAATTTTTCAACCTTTAAAATGAGGAATATATATATATATTACAGATAAAATTGATTTTGTCCCTATAAATGCTTAGGAGACCGTACTTTTGGATTGCCACCGTACAATAAACATGAATTCCTACAGTATTTAAACAACAGCTATGATTGCAGCTTTACTATATGAGTTGTATAATTGTATTCAAAATCAATCAAATACTAACCAAATGTTCTGTTTGTTGGTAAAAAATATTTGCTCTACGTGATCTAAAGCTATTCTTCTTCGCCGGAGGAAATAGGAAAAATACGACTTATTTCCTGGTGCAACATTGCCAGTTTACTTCCTCCAATGTTGTCAAATGTTCTGCTGTTACCAGACCTGTATTCGTTTCCGCATACAAGAAGTCATGTCTTACTAGCTATAACGTTATCGAAAGAACAGGGACATTGACGACATGGAAAAAAATGTTCTACCAATTTGATCTATCATATTTTTATCAAACGGATTATTTCTGTTATAACAGTTTGATACTTTATATAGATCATCAGTAACTAATTATTCACGATATTGTGTATCTTTATAAAATTTTACTTCGCTTTTGCAGTAGATAAGGCGCTTGTTTGAAAAGGACAAAGCGGCTGAATGGTAGCGTTCTGCCATGTGGGTATAATGGTACTATTTTCAACAATTTTGCTTGTTTCAAAGTTACGTTTATAGGATTAATAGGAAAAGTAGCTACATTATTTACTTGCCATTTAATGAGATCCTTCTACTCCTATGTCTAAAATCACTATTTGGATTCCAAACTTCTGTTTCAACAATTACCTTTAAATGCGACACGATCACATCAAACTTTCCAGTCTAAAAGAAGTAAAATAACTTCGAGATTGCAGTAGGTTCTGAAAGAGCGTTTCATAATTTCAAAACTTGTGACTAATGATAAACTTTTGTGGATGGTATGACTGGTATAATACTAACATGATTATCTCGAAACTTCAGAAATTTTAGTTTCATGTTAGTTATTTGTCCTGATTGTATTTTTATGTATGCTATTGTGGCACATATAAAATCCCTGAACAATTTCAATATTTTTCTTGACTTCTCATAACTATTCCTCATCGCATGTGTCAGTTTTTTACTCAAGCAAGTAATATAAGTACGTTTTATAACTTTCTTGGTAGCTGTACAGCGGTTAAACATAGTTTCTCAAATAAGGGAATATAAGAGAAATACTACGCTATCTCTTCCCTGTTATTAATATGTTACCAACTCATAAAATTCGTAATGATACATGCAAATTTCATTAACATCAACGAAACTTCAGCTCAAAATTGGATGGATAGGATATGATTTAAAAAAGAAATTTGGTAATTATATTCTACCTCGTTTGTAGAATAATTGCTTGATCACGGAGTAATTGTTATTAGGAAAGAAAAAAAATATAACTCCACATCGATTTAAACCTGTAATTCTTATCTGCAAGTGGCTCAGAGTGTTGTGATTCGTTTCATTTTATTAAATACTAATTTTACTGATATTAGCTGCTTATGAGTCTCACGAATAGATTATGAAGTAAACCCATTATAGACTCACTGGTTGATGCACAGAGTAGCTTAAAGAAATAGAAAAAGAGGGAGTGAGAGAGAAAAAAAAGCATAATAGACCACGTGATAGAACGAAAAGGATTATTTAATTGGTCTGTAGAGAGTACCTGAAGAAGAAACAATGGCTGATGGATTTGAAGCTAATTATTGAGAATATAAATAGCAGCAGCTATTTACAAATGAAGAGTAGAGTAGGGGAAAACTTTGATTAAGTAAAGCTCTCATGTAACAAGCTGAGTGAAGATATTTCAGCGGGTCAATATTCCGTCGCCATTTTCACAAACTGCGAAGAAGAATTGGATAGCCTTTTTTTTTTTACTTATGGCTTTACGCCTCATCGGAAAAATATTCGGACATTGCCTTTTTGATCGAAGGAACAAGACATTCGTCTGTATTGATTTGGAGAAACCATCAGAAACGCAAATCTGGTTGCCCGGACGGGGATTCGAATTGGGGTACTCCCGAATGCGAAGCCAGAGCTTTACCACTCTCCCACTACGCTCGGTAATTGAATAGCGAAAACATCGTGTGCAGACATCGTATTCACTGGCTTGTCACCCGAGAGCATTATACTTATCTGTCAACACCAAATAAAGCACATTTATACTTCGGATGATTTGTCCGTCAAATATGTGCTGTAAAAAACCTATGATATTGTGTTTCCCTCGATAACATGTAACTGTTAAAGAAAAGGGTGAACTTCTAAAACGTAACATCCTGCAATCTTCTGGACATCATTCAAATTCATGGCACTTCTAAGCAAAAAAAATTTAATTTCGGAGGACCTAATATAACAATGAACTGTCACTGAATCCTTTTCGAACTGTTTGCTTTGTGTCCTACAGGACCGTCGGCGGATCTATAGCCAAGCATAAGTAATTACAGAGATATGGAGAATATATTACTGAGACAAATTTTTAATTTGCTTTTACTTATTGCACTACTCTGTACAAGGTATTGAGGAGGGGGGAGGGGGGAAAGAATGTATCGTAGAAATTATGAATTGAAGTTGTCGCAAATAGTCTGATATTCGGAAAATCATGAATGTGAAAGAGATCAGGCATTGGAAAAAAATGTGCTCGTGATATATACATGATCAAAAATTAGTCGTAGATAGAAATTAAATTGCTGAATAATTACGAGTTGATGACTTTTGTCAGAATACTAGAAACTGGGGAATATTCTCGAACGTTAATATCTGCGCTTTCCAGCCAATATTTCCGACCGCCAGTCCGTGTTATTTTCCCAATATCGGCTGCGTCAAAATTGAAAGCGTTGGGTACGCAGTTGACCGTTGTTTTAATAATCAATATTGTATGAATTAAAGTCACGCGATCGTCACAACATGGTCTTCGAAAATCCCTTTCTGTACTAAGTGCGTGAACGAACAATAAACAGAGCACAAATACAGATCAGATCCAATGTGCACTTTCTTTTCTGCTCAAGAATATATTACTATTCTGTCCAGTTTATCCGCTTCCTTCTCTAACTTGTGATCATGTATTCATCCTTTAGCCATTTGTACACCGAGCGTGGTGGATGAGCGGTAATGATCTGGCCTCACAAGCGGGAGGACGCGGATTTGAATCCTCGTCCAGGCATCTAGATTTGATTTTTTCACGGTTTCCCCAAATTACTCCAGGTGAATACACGAATGCTTCCTTTCAAAGTCCGTGACCAAATTCCTCCCCAATCCCATTCCACCTCTATTCAAGATGCATTTATGTATAAATGACTTTTGAAATTATTGTCCCTCAGCTGGATACTGCAGCTTAATTGATAATTCAGTTTAGCTCCAAACTAACCACATTATTTCAGCTTTACGGCAACGAACTTACAACTATCCTCTGTCTCTGTTACCCACCAATCACTTTGAATTTTTTTTTTTTTTTTTTTTTTTTTTTTTTTTTTTTTTTTTTTTGTAGCTGCTTAATGCCTCTTAACAGCGAGGTCTTTAGAGACGGGAAAGGATGGGGGCAAGGAATGGGAAGGAATTCGGCCATGGCCTTTTGAGGGAAGCATCCAGGCATTTACCTGGAGTGATTTGGGAAACCATGGAAAACCCAAATCTGGATGCCCGGACGGGGATTCGAACCGGCGTCCTCCCGAATGCGAGGCCAGAACGTTAACACCACCACGCTTGGTGAGGAACGAGTAATAAACATTTGGTATTCATTGTCCCTTTGGGCATCAGGACTAGTGTTGCGAACCGTTAAACTAGTTGCCCACCAGATTCAACTGCTAAAACCTCCAGAAAACCACTAACAAAAAGCGGCGCTACTCTCGTAACCACTAATTTTTCCACTAAAGAAATATGTCGTAATTACGAAAGAGAATAATGGATATATTGTTAAAACAGTTACCTTTATTATTACATAACACACATTAAATTTCTGTATAATTAATCAGTACATCAACATGCAAGTAGTAATTCAATGAATCATAAATAAATTATTTAATCAACTGCTATTCTATTTTAACTCATCTTTTAAGGGCGGCATGTCTATAAATCCCCCCCCCCCCCCACGAAATCCGCTCAAGCCCTCCCCAAACCAAAATCCGCTCAAGCCGCCTTCTCCCCAAATGAAATCCGCTCAAGCCTCCCCCCCCTCCAAACCAAAATCCTGGATCCGCCACTGTTAAGAGGTATTTCAAAGTCATTGATCGAGTAAGGGATACTTCAAAATATTTATCTATTCAAACGTTTCTATTAATAATTTTCATCAATTAATTTTATTGGTTGAAAATAATAAATATTTTCTGCACAAACACCATGTTTAGTAGAACTTGAATGGTTTAATCATTTGTAAAGTTGAATATCACAAAGTCAGTGTTCATTTTTGACTAAAAACAATAAATCAGTGGTCATGACATTACGGAACAGCGAACATTTTTTAATAAATTAACATTATTAATTAAAATAAATGAAGAAATCGATTAAATATTCTTAGAAATCTTAATCGATTATAATTAATTCAATTAGCTGTTATTGTAACCTTTAACGTGAAATAAAATAAAAACTCAGCCAACTTCAATGTTTCCTATGCAGTAAAATAAATACTACTGAAATAAGTAGAAATATATTTCGAAAAGTATATGTGTAAGTGGCTTAGTTTTTGATTTTTCATTAATTGAAATTGAATTCTACTGAACCACTAGAAAAAAAAACCACTAGAAAAAACCACTAAAAGCAATATTTCTCCACTAAAAGGGGGGTCGAAAACACCAGTTTTAGTGGATAATCCACTAAGTTGGCAACACTAATCAGGACACAATACAAGCAATATCAGTAAAAAAATAAAGTAAGAATAGTGAAATATGAAAACTAATACGATCGGGCGTACCCTGGGCAACATTAGGAATAATCCTAATGGCAGATCCTTCCACCACCAGGACAAATTTCAAAATAAACGGTTTTTTTCAAAGCCAGCTCTTTCAATTATATCAATAAACATCGAAGGTATATCACCAGAGAAAGTGATTTTATTATCTGATATCTGTAAACACTCAAAATGTGACTTTTTATTGGTTCAAGAGACACATAGAGGTCCAAATGACAGAAGGCCAAAAATCAATGGAATGAACGTTATTAATGAGAGACCAAGTGAAAAGTATGGCAGTGCAGTTTTCACCAAACCAGATCTAAAGATTCTTTCAACTGGGGTAACCTCAGATGGCGATATAGAGATACTGACCACCGAAATCAAATCATGCACCGTGACATCAGTGTATAAGCCACCAAATTCCGAATTTAGATTCACAGAACCACCTAACTTCCACTCCCACCAAACAAAGATTGTTATGGGTGACTTCAATTGCCACAGTACATCCTGGGGCTACAGGGAAACTGATAAAAATGGAGAGGACCTTGAAGGATGGGTTGAACATATGGGCCTAATGCTAATATATGACCCAAAGTTGCCACCATCTTTTAGTAGTGGAAGATGGCAGGGTGGATACAACCCAGATAACATCTTTGTCAGTGAACACATTGCCAAACAGTCAAAGAAGAATGTTATGGAGCCAATCCCACGTACCCAACATAGACCAATTATCTGCACTGTTGAAGCAGTAGTGAAGCCAGAGTCTGTTCAGTTTAAAAGAAGATTCAATTTCAAACAAGCACAATGGGGAAAGTTCTCTCAAGAACTAGATGAGGAAGTGCTAAACCTCGACCCATCTCCAAATGCATACGACAAATTTATTGAAATAGTTAAAGCCATCTCACGGAAACATATTCCTCGAGGCTGTAGAACAACTTATGTCGCTGGACTGGATAATGACTCCAAGTCTCTTCGGGCACCTTTACGAAGAAGATCCTTTTTCTGAAGAAACCATACAGACAGGTGAAGATCTCCTACGCGCTGTGTCTACTGCTAGAAGAGATAAATGGTGCAATTTAATGTCAGATTTAAACATGAAACAGAATAGTCGTAAGGCTTGGAAATTACTGAAAAACCTCTATAGTGATCCAAGTAGCACTCCACCTAGTCTCCTTAAAATTAGTCCAAATCAAATAGCACACCAACTGCTACTGAATGGAAAGACTAGAAGAAGACCTGAAAAAAGAAAGCTCCAAAGGCACTCTGACGAGCAAGACCATCTTGGGAATCCATTCACAATGATAGAACTGGAAGCCGCCTTGCAGTCTTTGAAGATTAACAAAGCTGCAGGCTTAGATGACCTGAGAACAGAGCAAATTAAAATGTTTGGCCCAGCTACAAAGCAGTGGATCTTGAATTTAATGAATGCCTGCACCTCCAACTTACAGATCCCCAAGATCTGGCGGAAAGCCAAAGTTGTGGCACTGCTACAGCCTGGAAAGGAACCAACAGATCCAAAAAACTTCCGACCAGTTTCACTCCTTTGTCATTTATACAAAGTCTTGGAGAAATTGATCCTCAATCGTATCTCAGAGTGCATTGACAAAATGCTTATAAAGGAACAGGCTGGTTTTCGACCTGGTAAGTCATGCTGCGGCCAAATTCTTAACCTTACACAGTATATAGAGGATGGGTATGAAAGAGGGCAGGTTACAGGTGTGGCATTCATCGATTTTACAGCGGCGTATGATACAGTCAACCACAAAATTTTGATAAGTAAGGTATATTCCATCACAAAAGACTACCATCTAACACAAGTCATCCAGTGTTTACTACAAAACAGAAGGTTTTACGTCACCCTCCACAATAAGAAGAGTCGATGGAGAACTCAGAAGAATGGCCTCCCTCAGGGTAGTGTGCTGGCCCCGCTCTTGTACAACATATATACAAATGATCAACCAATTATTCCTGGAACAAGAGCATTCATTTATGCTGATGACACAGCAGTTGCAGCTCAAGGCACAACCTTTGAGGCGGTGGAGGTGAAGCTGACAACAGCTCTTGAAGATATGGCCAAGTATTATGATGCTAATCACTTGAAGCCCAACCCTGGAAAAACACAGGTCTGTGCATTCCATTTGAGAAACAGAGAAGCCAGAAGGAAGTTGAACATCAACTGGAGGGGGCAACAACTACTACACTGCGATACACCTAAATATCTAGGAGTAAAGCTTGATCGATCTCTCACATTCAAAACCCATTGTGAGGATCTGAAACTTAAAGTATCTGCCCGGAACAACATCATCCGGAAACTTACAAGTACCTCCTGGGGAGCACATCCAAATGTGCTTCGTACATCTGCCCTGGCACTTAGTTTCTCTGCAGCAGAATACTCAGCACCAGTTTGGCAAAACTCTGCACATGTTAAGCAGGTTGATATAGCATTGAATGATACTGGTTGCATTGTAACAGGTTGCCTAAAACCAACTCCTATTAGTAAAATATACCAAATCATGGGTATAGCACCACCTGACATTCGTAGGAAAACAGCTGCAGAGAGGGAGTAGAGGAAACAAGAATCAGACCCCAGACACCATTTGTTTGGACACGAACCTCAACCCATAAGGCTGAAGTCAAGGAAGAGCTTCGTACAATCAACTACAGCCATAACATCTTCTACTGGAGCACGCCGTCTAGAACTATGGCGAAATTCGTTGCCTGAAGAACAGTGGAGGAACATCAAAGAGGCACCGGCTGCGGGATGTAATCAACCATATGCTATATGGAAGGCTCTAAACAGATTAAGAACTGAAGTGTCCCGATGTAAATATAATATTAAAAAATGGGGGTACACTAATGACAACGATCTATGTGAATGTGGTGAGCTCCAGAACCCACAACATCTTCTGATATGCAGGAATCTCCCTGAAACCTGCAATATCGACGACCTTTACAGGGCAAACGAGATGGCCATCAAGATTGCGGAATTCTGGTCACATTCTATATAATTGTGTTTATAGCTTAATATTAATTAATTAATGTTATTTGTTTTTTCAACTTGTTATGTCCTGGACACGAGAAATAAATAAAATAAATAAATAAATAAAGTAAAAAAGGTGATATGAAAAATATTGGATTAAACGGTGGAAAAAACAACAACAAAGCGTAAAGAAAAAGAAATGAATTAGAACATGGTCCCAAATGATCTTGTTGTAATTTTTAATGAATAATTCGTTAAATGAATTGCCCAAGTGTTTTTTTTTTTTTTTTTACAATTTCATTCCTCCCAGCAGAAGGCTGGGAGGCGGGCTGCTGGAGAGTCATAGGGGACTCTTTTCAACCAATCTACTACTACGGGGAGGGAAGGGGGATGGAAGGTCGGCCGTGGCCTTCTAGGGAACCATCCCAGCGTTCGCCTAATTGTCTGAGGTAGGGATATTCACTAAACATCGATGTATCGAATCCATTCGATGTTTACCATGCGATGCATCGGATTGATTCGATGTTTTGACAAAAAAAATTCTATTCGATGCATCGATTCTTTTTTATAAAAACATCGAATGAATGAAAAAACTAACTTCGGCTGCTAATGACAAAGAATAATAGAAATAAATTTTAAGATTACTTCATTTAATCAAGATTGAAATAGATTATTTCAATTTGAAGTAATTGTCATTATCAGATAACACCTGTGAGCAAATGTGAACAATGGTAAAGATTAATTTTTCTTGAGGTTGGCTATCCTGTACGTATGAGCAAACGGAAAAAAGATAGATTTCCTTAGTTCACTCTTACTATTTGCCGGTGATTGTCGTGTTTCAAAATAACTGAGTGATACCTTCGTATAAGCTGTGTTGGTGTAACATCGGATTGCATGTTCAAAGTTGAAAAGGGAAGTAGTAATTCTTATGAGCCTAATCACTCACGTGTGACAAACAAGCGGTTTTCGATAATTTTTGCATAATATGGATACTTACATTAATTGCACTGAATCATTGCATTAATAAGTTGCTTTCTTTCGCCTTTTTAAATCTGTAGCTAAGGTGTGATTTACTTAAATGTGAAACTACACCGTGGTGAATTTATCGATAAATACTGAGACACGTGTTCTCTCTCTCTCTTTTTTTTAGTTTATAACAAGATGCCACCTCCGAAGAAAAGTAATGCTTGGAAATTTTTCTCCAAAATTGAAGGAAATGGAAGAATTGCAAAATGCAAACTTTGTCAAAAAACTATTAAAACTTGTGGAAATACATCAAACTTGATTGGCCACCTAAGAAATATACACAAGGCTGCGTTTTTACAAGAAAACAGAGAAAAATCTCAAGTGACGTCTAATGTAGGCTTGCACAATGTCGACAGCAAAAAAAACTGTGAAAAAAACTGAAACTGTCTCCATACCTACTGTCCCCTACTCTGTGTCACTGCCGTCAACAAGTAAGCCTACAACTGATGTGATAGAATCGGAAAATATAGCTTTGACGTGCTCATCAACAGATATCCATCTCGATAATCCTGTCCCTCCATCTCTGAAGCGTCAAAAGTCAATTGTGGACATTTTGGAAAATATACACGCATTTTCGGAAGGTGGTGATAAAACTTTGAAAATTAATAATGCTTTGATTTATATGCTTTGTAAGGACAATCAACCATTTACGATTGTTGAAAATGAGGGCTTTCGTAACCTGATGAAAGTGATAGCACCGCATTACAAGCTTCCCAGTAAGACGACATTGACTCGCTGGGTTGATGACAAATATGATGCATTGTCGGCTGTTTTCAAGAATGTATTAAAAAATGTGGAAAACCTAACACTTACGACCGACATGTGGACAGAAACTATGAGCATGAGAAGCTTTCTTGGAATTACAGCACATTTCGGTGTTGGTACTGAATTCTTTTCAATAACTCTTGGAGTATATCAGTCATTTGAACGCAGTACTTCAGATCACATTGCTGAGATGCTTCTGAATACTTGCGCTGAATGGGATATTGACATTGATAAAGTTTCGGCTGTAGTGACTGACAACGCAGCAACAATGATTAAAGCTGTCGAATTGGCTTTCGGTAAAAAACGTATACCGTGTTTTGCGCACACTCTAAATTTAGTTGCACAAAATGCGGTACAGCAGTGTTCAGAGTTACGAAAACTAATAAGTAAGATCAAGGAAATTGTAACATGGTTTAAGCAAAGTAATACAGCAAGCAATGAATTAAGAAAAGCAACGGATCGAGAAACAAAACTGATTCAAGAAGTTCCGACAAGATGGAACAGCACATACTATATGATTGAGAGGTTTTTAGAGTTACGCATTGTCGTCAATAATATAATTATTCAGCATAAAAATGCACCACTTATGCTCACTGCGTCAGAACTGTCAAATCTCTCTTCCGTTTTACAAGTTTTACGACCGCTAGAAGCTGCAACCAAAGAGGAATCTGCTGATAGGTACTGCACTAGCAGCAAGGTGATTCCGTTAACCCATTGCTTAGTTTTAAAAATCCAATCCCTCAGACTGGAAGACTCACTCTCCAAAGAATTGAAATCGTTTGTCCTTAAAGAAATTGATAAAAGAATGGGTGCTATTGAGAGAGTGACTCCACTCGCCATAGCCACTGTATTGGATCCGAGATATAAAAAAATGCACTTCAGGGACGCACTTGCTTGCTCTACAGCAGTTGCAAAAATCAAAGACTTAATGACGAATAGTACACAAAATTTTGAAATTTCGGGATCTGATTCAGATCAATCTGAAAAACCAGAAGAGAATTTTTCTTTATGGGAAGATCATCACAAACTAGTAAACAAGAGCTGGAAATTAACACAGTCTGAGAATGCAATTCTTGATGAATTATCTATTTACTTGCGCAGTCCAGTAGGAAGACTCAATGAGAATCCTTTGGAAATACGGAGTGAAATAAAAGATCAGTTTCCTAAGCTTCATAAAATTGCCTTCAAGTACTTGACTATTGTCGGGACTTCTGTTCCATCAGAACGTTTGTTTTCGAAGGCAGCTCAGATAGTCAATCAACAAAGAAATAGATTGAAAGGCAAGCGACTTAGTAAACTTCTGTTTCTACAAAGTTTGCCCAAACATCACTGGTGTTAACTGTTTAAAGACTTTAAAATCAATATTTTTAGGCAGATTTAGTATTTAATGTTTTTTTTTAAAAATTGTAGTTGTCTAGTACCGTAATTAAATATTTCTGTTAATCTGTAGCTTTTGTTTCACTCACAACAGGATGGCACCTCCACGGGGGAGGGGGGGGGGGGCAAATCGATTGTCGCTACCCCGATAGTTTCCGCAACATTGTCGCCACCGCCAGGGCAATAGCAGAGCTAAAAACAACATTGCCGTGCGGCAAATTTATGTAGCGGCGACATTTTTTACACGCTTTCAATCATCGTGACCTATATGTATGTACCCACGATATGGAATCTTTCATCTCAGTTTTCACCCACTTCCAAATATCCGAGCTGTTTGAAATCTCGCATCCGTATTAACTGAAGACAATACAATAATTTCATACCGATGTCCGGCTATAATTATTACTTTAACAGTAACAATAGAAAAATGAATGAATGTGATGGAAGTTTGTAGTTGAATTTTAACCTACTTCCGGATCTCAGAATTGTTTGAAATTTTGCTCGTATATTAAAAACCCATTACAATACAATATTTTCATATCTATATTCTAATATTCTCATTATTTTGGGAGTAATAATAGAAACATTTTGCACACGTATTAAGAAACATGGACAATACAGTTATCTGCTGTTACATTGATAGTAACAATAGAAAAATGGTTGCATGCAAAGGAATCTTTCATTTCAGTGTTCATCTGATTCGTGACGTCCGAATTATTTGAAATCTTGCACGCTTATTGAGAAACGATGAATATACAATAATTTTACTGTCACTACGATGACAGTAAAAACTTAAAAGTAGTGAAAAATTTCAACTCAGTTTTCATCTACTTCAAAAATCAGGAATAATGTGATATTTTGTATTAAGAACCGATGAACCAAAAACATATCTAATCTCGGTGTTTTCATTACTTTGGCAGTCAGAACAGAAAAGTGGCTTAACCGTCTTATGACAAATGTGGCTCATTTTCACAAGCACTTCGAATCCCCTTGGTGGCTCAATCGTCAATTGGAAAAGGCGCGTGGCAGGCGCGCAAATGATACTCGCTCAAATCTCGGTTTTGGTTGAATCTTATACGGCCTTTAGAAGCGACTTTCACCTCTGGCAAAGATGTAGTGCGTTTGTTATCCCTTGGTTCAAATTTAACTTTAACTGCAGGTAACCTATACCTAATGGGGTTCCCGAGTTATGCAAAATGCAAATACAGCCGTGAGATTAATGCACGTGCACGGCAATTCCAGAAACCTTCGTAATTTGGTGGCCAGACCCTTCCAAGATTCCGCTGTCAGCATCGCCATATGCATTTAGGTAATTACCCACCTCCAGACGTTTTAATTTTTCGTAATTTTGTGCATGTATTATGAACGTTTAACACTACAATAATTTCACAGCTATAATGCGGTATTCTCGTTACTTTAACAGTAAAACCAGAAAAGTGATTTTGCTGCGCAACCTTCGGCACATCCGCACTTGACGACACCTTGATGTAAGCAACTGCGATAATGTCTGCAATTTCTTAAAGTGATGCTAAGCAATGACTATTCGAAACATCATTTTGAATTAGTTCGTACTATTATGAAAGAGTAGTCGTCCACATTTACCCTGCAATTAGACCTCTGCTGGGTTGTCCATTTAATTGTCCGTAGACGATACTACAACACAAAGAACGGAAAGATGTGCAAAGAAAAAGAAAACAGCTTGAAAGATACTTTTGTAACAATCTAAACTAAAAAGTTAAAAATAAAATTATAGTTTAAAAAACTGAACACACGTTTTTGTAACAAAGTGAATTAAAAGGTTAAAAATAATCTGTAAATATAAATATTTTGTTTAACAGCGATAGGGCGTCCCACAATTCAAAACAAATTATTTTTATGAATAGAAGTAAGAATAAAGTCACTGATTAAAAACATAAATTTAAAGTAAAAAAGCGTGGAGTGCTCTCTACATATTTTTTACAATGACTACCTTTACAACAAGCAAGCGACAAAAAATAGAAGACAACTCATATTGAGCACCCCACGACTTTTATATTACATTTAATCAGTGACGTTATTCTTACTTTAAGCTTATTCAAACTGAATTGTGGGATGTCGTATCGCTGTTAAACCAAAATCTTTATATTTAAAGATGATTTTTAACCTTATAGTTCACATTGCTACAAAAGCATGTTCTTGGTTTTTTAAACCATTATTTTATTTTAAGCTCAACTGCTGCTTGAGGCAGCAACAACAACGGGGTTGGCAAAGTAATGTTCAAAGGGACGGCAATCTCACAATCTTTTGACCCCGTTGGGAAAATTCCTAAATCCACTACTAGACAGGGGGCGGCTTAATTGGTATTGCACAAGGGCGTTCAAACAGCTAGCAATGGGGCTGACTTACAAAGCAAAATCTCACTTCTATAACACTACTTAAACTTAACCAACACACGATATAAGAAAATTAATTTTTCATGTTGGGTGAACAGTAACGCTTCGGCCTGGCATTCGTGAGGAAGCGGGTTCAAATCGTCGTCCAGGCATCCAGATCTAAATTTTCCATAGTTTCCCAAAATCACTTCAGGCGAATGCCGGGGATGCTTCTTTCATAAGGCTTTGGTCAAATTCCTTCCCGCTCCTTGCCCCCAGTCCTACTCCTTCTCTAATGGCCTTGACGTCGACGAGGCGTAAACCCATAAATAAAAAGAATCAAATTAAACGCATCATTACAGCTACAACTGCTGTATATCAACACTGCTGATATACTATTGCCCTGTGGTCACACGGACTAAACGAAAGACAACGAACTATCTGCAGTCTGCACTCAACTGGAAATGGTCAATATCAAACTATCGTCACATTTTGTCCTGGCGAGATTAAAGCTACAGTTAAGAGATAAATGAAACAACATTTGCCGACGAATATTGTTGGTTTGTATTTGTTGAGCTAAGAAAAACATAAAAGTATTCGATGTTGAAAAAAAATCGATGTTTTTATGCGATGCATCGCAAAACATCGATGCAGGGTTCCGATGTTTTACATCGAATAAAAACATCGATGTATTTTTTAAGTGGACACCCCTAGTCTGAGGGAAACCACGGAAAACCTCAGACAGGATGGCCGAACCGAGTTTAACCCCGGTCCTCCCGAATGATAGGTAGGAGGCCAAATTGGCCTCCTCCCATCTCGGTGGCCCAAGTGTTTTTAAACTATCAGTAATATATTCACAAAAGTATATAAATCACCTGCGAGAAAATGGTTGTCCACGGTCCATGAATTCGATCAAAAGGACGCCCTTTTCGTACCAAACACGGAAGCCATCATTTTGCGATTCGTGTACGGTGACTGCTTATACTTTTCTGGTTTGGTGGAACCGGAATGGCACGACTGTATTGACTTTTTGATTCTGCATTGGTGTACGTTATCTACGTCTCCTCTCCCGTAACAATGTGGGAAAACAAATTGTCTCCATCTGCTCTATAGTGTTCCAAAAACTGTCGTGCACTATGCATTCATTGTTCCACAAAGCTTCCGATATCCAAGCTCTTCGTTGACAATCCTATAAAGTGAGGTTCGAGCAACATTTGGGGATTCCATAGCCACACCACTAATCGTCTAACGCCGACCACTTGGAAGTTTTTGGTTAACTTGATCAATGATGTCGTCGGTCCGAATTCTGGGCCGGCCACTCCACTGTTCATCGTGCCAATTTGTGCGGCCATTTCGAAATTCTCTACTCCAGTAACTAATTTGTTTGTCACTCATTATGTCCGGTCCATACATTAAACACTACTCACGATGGACGTCCGCAGCTGACAATCCTTTTACCAGCAAAAATCTAATCATACCGCGCACTGGCGGGAACTACGATTGTCGCGGCCAATACGATCTGCTCTCATGGACAGGCATGCGCCTATTGCAGCACACCAACACTGCTGAATGTTCCCCAGGAGTTGGTAGTCAGTGCAGTAGGCATGAAACGTCATTCAGGCCCATTATCTGTGACATATTGTTCACCCGACCTTAGTTTTGGAATATGACTCGTATCTAGCCAATAAAACAGCAAATATTGTTCATAATTCAGCATTTAATTTAGGTACACAATAAAAATAAATACTAGGTACTTAACTGCTAAAAATTTTATTTAGGTTCACAAGAGAAACTGCTGCTGCAACACGTGTTTCAGAGGAGGTTTAGAGAAGTAAGAAAGTCAAGGTTGATAGACTGTTGTCTCACTGTGTTGTTCTGGGAAATGCACTTCCATCGTGTCCCTCGAACTGTTCGTTACGGCCAATGTCGTGGCACTATGGATTTTCCTCTCTCAGCTTCCGTCCTCAATCGGCAGACTCGTCCGCTCTCCGATTTTCCATGTTTCAATTTTACATGTGTTTTGCCGGTTCTGCTTCCTTGTTCTTACCATTCACTTACTTTTTCGAAGTATCACAGAGTTTCTAATTTTGTTTAAGCTATATTGAAATTGTCGTATTCAGTTCGCCGTGGTATATTTCGTACGAAATAATAATATTTTGCCTCTGGTCACCAGACAGTCGAGCGGGATTCGCTCTGTAAGACCAGATGGCGTATATTGATTCGAACCTCATCGACGCTTGGGACTCCGTCGCTCCACATGGCTTTCTATCTCTGGGCTTTCTTGTTCAAAGTCAGCACCTCTTTACAATTCCATGGTGTGAAAATGTGTGAACACTTGATACAACTCACCAGAATGCGTTGATATTATTACAAATTCAATAACATTACGAAGGTTTCGCACACGTGGTTAGTTCTCGTTTGTTTCCTACTGATGGGATTACAAATCATATAGGCTGTTTCTTCTAACATGTGGTCCGGAAAGGTGGTAGAGGAGATGCGCAAGCAGAATATTGTAAATTTAGATACCGTACTCATCTTATATAAGGATATAAGAGAGTATAAGATATAAACAGAACTTTTTAAAAGCTGTAAATATTTCAAAGACCAGGCAAAAATCTGTAATTTCCGGGTTGGGATAGGTCAGCATTGTTCCTTCAACTTTCTACACGCTCAATAAGTTTCCATCAAAGACAGCGCTGTTCGGTTAAGATTACGTTAATGGCCGTTTTCTGAGGTTTTGTGTTATACGTAGAGTCCGCGGTTCGGTTCTGGTAGCGTTTGCTAACAACAGTGGTGAAGTAAACAACAAATGTTTGGTTTGTCTTATTTTATTTTTTGTGATGGTCGTTGGGATGGAGTAGCATCCAGCCTACAGTAAACATATTATGCGTTTGGTCATTAAAAAGTAAGAGTCTGAGTAATATGTAATTAACTTTAAATTGCTACATAGTCTTCACGGGTTTGCAGCCATATATTTTCATAAAACAATGACACGGTATCTGTTATCTTCATCAGGTCATCGTATCGTTATCATGGTTTTATTAAATATCCGGCTGCAAGCCCGGAAGACTATGTCGCATTTATACGCCGGGAAAATCTCCGCTTACAAACTTTAACAGTTTTTTATTTATTTTTTACTAAGAATTCACTACGTGTTTTTAAATACATTATGTTATTATTATTGCATGCCCAATACAGAATATACAACTTAAAGGGCTAAACCTGTGGTCCGGGAAGGTGTTAGAGATGCGCAGGCAGAATAAATTTAGATACCGTACTCGTATCGAAATCGCCCTGCTACCTATCATTCGGAGGGCGGGGGTCAAACCCTGTTCGGCCATCCTGACTGGGGTTTTCCGTGGTTTCCCTCAGTCACTCCAGGTGAATGCTGGGATGGTTCCCTACAAGGCCACGGCCGACTTCCATCCCCCTTCCCTCCCCGTAGGCCGTTAGGCTGAAAAGAGTATTCGTGAATCTCCAGCAGCCCACTTCCCGGCCTTCAGCTGGGTGAAATGAAAATAAAAAATAAAAAAGTATTGTATAAGGATATGAGGGAGTACAAGATATACACAGAACTTTTTAAAGGCTTTTAATATTTCAAGGACCAGGCAAAAATCTGTAATTTCTTGTTTTTACTCTCCCGAATCAAGAGAGACCTGAAAGGGGAGTGATTCGACACGATTCCATCGGTCCAGGTAGATTCGACGATGTCCCTTCACAGCATTCCGCGCGAAGAGTTCCAGGGAGCCTATGAGCAATGGAAAAATCGCTGGCAGTGTTTATATCCAAGGGTAAACGTTCTAAGACATTTAACTCGCTGTACAAAAAAGTTAAGTTTTTTGTTTGTTCTGAGACCAGTCTTGAAACTTTGCGAACACGCCCTGTATTAATCAAATACCTGTGTCTAGGATTGAAGCCTTTGGCAGCGGGTCCAGCTTGGTGAACGGGCCTCTAGGTAGTGCTATGACTGGACAGATCATCACAAGATGGCTTGAATATTCCCGCAGTCTCAGAATGTATCTTCACGGAGCCCTCACCCATGTGATGTAGCGATGCACACTTTGTGTCCTGCGCGAAGTGTATTAAGTTGGAACCGATACACCATTTACTGAATTGGTTTTCGAGGGCGTAATAGTATAACTGTACACGTGAGGGTCTCTCGCATGCATGTTATAATGTTACATTACAATATGTCCCAGATGTTAATATATACAGATAGGTAAAGAATAGGCCTACGTGAGTTAGTGGCCTATTATTTTTGTCAATCTACTGGTCAGCGAGTTGAAAAAGGTTGAGAAACGTTTGTCTGTACTTTAACAGTTAGAGTTAGCTGGTAACTATCAGAGAAAATCGATGATGGAACTATAAATAAATACATAAATAACACCAATCGCTAAATAATAATGCGACATGCCGAATCTCTGGCACAAACTTAAGCACTATCATTTAGATTTTAATAATCGGGTTACGAGATTATCTGAGAAATAGTTGAGACGGCTCGCAGATGATGCTGTAATACATAGGTAAGTCAAATAATAAGAGTGTCAGATGTCCAAAGGTACGTGGTTGCTAATTCAGGCTAGTTGAATGGCAAGAAGTGTAATTAATAAAGAAGGTAAAGAACTGTCACATTTATGAATAAATAAAGTGGTACAATTGTTGAACAAAGAATAAGGTTAAAAAGCATACTGAAATGGGGAAATTCTGTAGCACGCAAGGAAACACAGTACTTCGAAACTGGAGCAATACAACAAAGCTATAAAAAAAGCACTTAAAAGTGTTTTGACATATTTGGTATAAAAAAAAACTTAAACTTAGTCCACAACCCGAAGGTTGGTAGGATCCTCCCGAAGGAGGCATACTAAGCCATTGTGTCAGAGGTAGGACGGCCAGTTCCTTTCATCTCGGACCTACAGTTTAACGTGGAATCCGAACCACGGAGCGTCCTGGCATAGCTCATATGATAGCACAACTCTCAAAATTCCTGCGGCTGCCGGAATTCGTGCCCGGGGCAGGAGCAGCTAATGTTTTTGAGAGCAAGCACCTTAGCCACTGAGCTACCAGAAAAGTGCACTTCATGTTACGTAGAAATTGTACGAAAATATCGAGAAGGGTAATGAACTGGTTGCACGTTTTACTATTACTATTACAATTACTCCGCGATTCACTAAAAGTGTTTGGCGGAGGGTGCATTGCACCAATCAGGAAAGGTAATGGTTTAGAAGGGATACACGGGATATGGCAGGTGGCGCACATGGGCTATTGTGAGGAACCATCCCAGCATTCGCCTGGAGTGATGTAGGGAAACCATGAAAAACCCAGATCAGGATGTAACTGTCTGCTAAAACTTACACGAGTACATGAATTAAATTTTTCAGTTGCTGAAGTTTGTTAATAAGAAGGCACACTTAATTGCTGATACTCGATCGCTCTCATTCACAATGAAACAATTCTTCTGCTAACTTACTTGGATAGTAAGAACGATTACGAAATCAAGATGTCGCATTAGCGAGTTTCACTAACCATCTTCTTGTTGTGTTGATACGGATTCGAATAATGAATGGACTACAATAATGCGCCGATTGTAAGTAGCATCTGCCACAGAAATTGTAGTGAATTACAGATTAATGTTTCACCTATAGTTTCTACACTAAATTATGGAGTTATTCCAGTACAAAACGTGGTTCCGTAACTGGCTGCCACATTTTAAACAAACAAAAAAAAATAAAAAAAAAAAAAATACGGAATGATAGCTGAGCAACGTAGATAGCAAATCAGAACTGGGAAACATTCTTTGTGGAAGAGTCCAGAAGTCGATGTCATGGTTTGTGTGGATTTTGTTTCCCCTTGGAGCGCTCTGCGATTCCTTGACTGTCGTATGTGACCTTTCTTTCTTTTACTTCTGGCTTTACGCCTCGTCGACGGCTAAGTTAATTAGAGACGGGGTCGTATGTGAAACATTTTGGTAACGAGGTGTGCGATTACGCTAATGTCCCATTTTAGTGTGCGGGCAGATCAAAATGAATCCGCACCCGTACTTTTATGACGGAATGTAGTGCGTAGCGTCTGGGTTTTCAGTAATGCAGTGGAACCGGAGTTAATATTTAGGGGCGGTAATGCACTTCTGCATACAGCGAATAACTGCGAGCAGTTTACTTTAAATGTTAATGTATTTATTTACAACTAGATTTTGCCCGTGACCTTTTGGACAGAACAAGCTTTCTGCCGTTTTTCAGTTTATTATAATAATTATATAATATTATTATAATTAATTTACTAACATCTGGTGCGCATTATGTGGAGGTTTAGCCGCGTAAATAGTACTTTTTACAAAACTCCCTACTATCCTTACAAAATATTGCTCCTCGGCTGGACTAAACTACGACCGTCTATAAGGGTCACTATCCAATACTACAGGGTGTTCGCCGGGAAACGCAACCCACTGTTAGCGCTACAAGGAAGAAACTGCTCCCGGCGAGCGAGCGCTCAGTTTCCGGCATTGTTCGACCGTCGGCCGCGGACTATTTCATAATAATTACGCTTCATAAACTTCATAAACTTGTGTGCTAAGCATTTAAATGTGACGTAATTCATTAGCTTACCTTATAAAAGATGCTGGAAGTGTTGACCCTCTTGTGTAATGCACATTTCACATCTTCTGAACATATTTCGAGACACACCGCTGCCCTAACTGACTTAATGATTTTTTGGGTGACTGTTCTAGTCGAAAAGCGATATCGTCAATTTTCTCCTCTGTGAGAATACGGTTGACCGACAGTCTCTTTTTGTTAAAAAATGAACCCGTTTCTCTTACTTTTTTAACCAGACGCAGAATTGTTGATTTAGCTGGCAGTAAAGCGCCAGGAAATTCGCGACGAAATTTACTGCGACATTTTTTAAACGACTTCTTCTTCACATATGTATCGTAGAGAAATATTCTTTGTTGCAAACTGTAACGTACCATAATTTTACTCACACTCAAACACGGTACAGATTAATAAGAGTATGAAGCCCCAAACCAGCCAAACCGCAAAGAAACGTTTATTCACAACACTGATTAATATGAGACTGAAGTCACAAACTATCTACAATGCAAAGAAACCGTTCTTAACAATGTAAGGTTCACTGCACTGCACTGTTGGGGCAGCGGAGGTGTTAAACAGTGCGGTGATTCACGGTGCCGTGTGGCGGAAACTGCTGGCTGGACTGCCCGAGCAAGTTGCCGACGGCAACAGACTGGGAGGGTAGCGTTTTTCCGGCGAACGCCCTGTAATATAAATACCCAGTAGATGGGGTTAGGATAATAGTATTTTTTCTTTGATACTGTTTTGATCAAATATTAATTTTCTGCACCGTTCCCAGTTAACGTGACAACATTCAGCTCACATTTTAGGCCAAATCCTACCCAAGTAACATTAAACGTATTGCACAGTAGTTATCTCAATTGTCAGCTTCTGGTTTTCTTCAATACGTGGAAACGATAGCTTTACTAAAATCTGTCGGTATCTCTCATGTTTAGTAAATTTTAGAAATCACTAGGAGTCACGTGTTCAGCTGTTCTAAGGGAGTTCTTAAAACTAAATCTCTTGTAACATAAAATATCTTCCTTTTTTTCGACGTGCAACGTTCACTAAACGTAATAGTGTTCGTGATAGCATGCTCAGATCACGTTACGGGAGTCACAGGTTCGAGTCCACCCTCGGGCATGTGTTGTTTTAATTAGATGTGTCTTATTGGAATCAGCAAACTAAAGAAATCGAATAACACAAACCATAAGGCAATTCCAATAACACTGGAGTTTGCTGTATGGGCTATTAGACAAACACTATAGTGAACCATAGTACGTGCTATACAGTAATACAGTTTCTCTTTGTATTCCCTTCACCGGTCACCTGTCTGCTCTGATCTAAATCACCATTATGTTTGAAAGTAATACATCTTTTTATGGAGTTGATCAAAATTCTTTTTTATCTTACTGTTTACTCTATGTATCCTAATTACAACAGATTTCTTATTTTCATCATTATTTTCCAGATATAATGCCTTCAGAATTTTTTAATTTTGTATAATTTCTTTTTCTAAAATTTCTTTGTTGTTGTCTTGTTCCTTCTGTATGACTGTGTATCCTCATCTGAGCCTTTAATTTTGACGCTTTAACTGCAATCCATAATTTCAACCGACTTACACAGAAATTTCTTTTATCTTCTTTAATTAAAACTGTCTGTAATATATTCCTTTCTGTGCTAAATATACCTCAAAGTTTTACTCTGTGCGTAGATATTAGTTTCATGAGAGTTTTCATTTAGTTTAAGTCTTTAGCCTGTTTGTTGTGTTGCTTTGTTACACTTCTTCAATTGTACTACTTAGATAGTTTAAATGTTGTTGTTTTTTTCTTAATAGCACAGACTAATCAGTATAGTGTAGAATAATTTTTATTTTGATGCTACTGAAAATGCATACAAACCTTTACAAATAACACTTCGGTAAGTTATCTTCGAACAAAGATCATGGCAGTAAAAACAGTTATACAAATCTGATCTGTCCGCTAAACAGTGTACAACTAGACGGCCTGAAGGTACATATAACAGAAATTAGAATGACGATATGATAGACAAATGTGTTTTTTGCAGTTGTCAGTCCGCCTTGATGTGCTAGTGTATTGATTTTTTATATGCTCTGTCCGCTAAGCAACGTAAAACTGGACGATCTGTAGGTACAATAACAGAAAATTCAGTGAAGATGTGATAGAAAAATGTGTTTTTAGCAGTTGTCAGTCCGCTTTAAGGTGCTGGTGTATTAGAACCGATTAGTTATTTGTTAGATGCTTTATGTTTTTGAAATACGTGTGTTCAAATTGATAATCACGTATTTTGTTTCTAAGCGCAATCGCTGAGGTGAATAACTTTGGAATCGACAAACGGGTTTCGATCCTCGCCGAATCTCACTACTTTTTCGGGGTTGAACGTCTGTTGATATTCACTCGTTTTCCACTGAGAACCTGTGACCAGACTCCACGATATAAAACGTGACCGGGACGTAGTGCTGACCACGCGACCTCTACTATAGCATTGAGGTCACGGATCTCTCGGGATGCGTAGTCATGAGGCCGGCTAGCGGACCCGCTTTACCTTTACGTCTGCATTGTGCTGGACCCTTCACTCTATACGCTGTAGAGAGTATATCTGTCGCACACTCTTTGAACCTCAATAACTGCTATCGAATGTTATTGAGTTCTCTGTCTTGTAGAGCCTTTGAGAGAGATACTCCCAACAGCGTACAGAATGGAGCATTCACCACAGGGTAAAAGCAAAAGGTAAAAGTGGTCTGCTAACCGGTCTTTAGGACGCTTTATGAGAGATTGCCGAAGGCAGAACCCCGTATTCCGTAAACGGTCTTTTGTTCTTATGTTCTGGCACCTTGTGTGCGTGCAGCTGAGGTAAATATTCACAGCTACCCATACAAAACGGCGTTGCATAAAACGTTTGCTCCTCAGTTTTACTTTGCAATTATCTAAATGTATATTCAAAAATATTCATTTAAATTACTAAGTTGGTCATCGCGAGCTCCTTTAAGAGGCATCGAAACTGAAGAGTAGAGACGTCCTTGGACACGTGAGGGGAGGGAGAATGCCTGGCAGTTTTAAGATTTTCTACTCTAAACTCTTATCAGGAAAACTACTTTTTTTTTTAAATTGCTTAACGTCTCCTAACAGCGAGGCCAATAGAGACGATAAAGGATGGGGGCAAGGAACGGGAAGAAATTCTGCCATGGCCTTTTTGAATGAAGCATTGCCTGGAGTGATTTGGAAACCATGGAAAACCCAAATCTGGATGCCCGGACAGGGATTCGAACCGGCGTCCTCCCTTATGCGAGGGGAGAACGTTAACCGTTACACCATCACGCTCGATAGGAAAGCTACCTAGTTTTCCTAAATGTCTCTTTGATACTTTGATTTCTTTTTAAACTACACACTCCGTTGGAAAATACTAGATTTGAGACATGATTGTAATACGTCGATATAGTGCTTCTTATGTGTCCAAGAAGCCGTTCGAGAATAGTTTCTCCAGTGTATAAACTGATGTGATAACTTTAGGGGCCGACCTTGGTGGAGGAACTGCTAACGTTCGAGCTTCCCATTTGAAAGAACGCGTTATACATCTCCTGACAGTACATCCGTATCTTGATTTTTCTCGAATCAGGCCAGGCGATTGTCAGGATGATTCCTTTAAAAAGTCTGTGGCTGAATTCTTCCCTGTTTCTCGGACAGTCTCTGATATCACCTCTAGTGACCTTGACATCGACAAGCTGTGAATTCCTAATGAAACAACATGAGAATTACGAATTCTATACTCCCTGGGCATGAGTTCCCTGGACAAAAAGACTATTAGTGTTTGGTCACACATCGTAGATAGTACGAGTATCAGCAAAAAGAGCAGAAATGTACAGTACATACTGCGCGAGAGAATATTTATGATTGTTAATATTAACAGTCAAATTGGAAGCTGTTATGGTAGTTATGTATACATGAACAAAGTATACTCTCCAGAGTGATTTCAATGAGTTTATCGTAAATTGGAGAACATATTCTTCCCATATAGACTAAAATGCGACAGACAGAAATCGTTATTCTTCCGAATAACTCCAACTGCTATTGAAAATTCCAATTAAAAAAACTTGCCTCGCACTGTAAGATGATCACTCCAGTTTTTTGACATGTTATTATGTGGGAGGAAACTTCAACCACCGCAGCAATTAATTTTTGTTTACTTTTCAAAAAACACAGAGTAATAATACATAAATTCAAGGAGCATTTAGATTTAAATAATTATTTTAATACTACGCAAAACAGAACAAATTTTACTGCTGAAAGATTTGTAGCTGCAAGAACTAAATTATTTCAGTCATTTACAATTATCGAGTGCTACTATGATTATTATTTGACATGTAAAGTTAGTGTCAAAAGTGCCCTCCATCGTTGAAGAACTCATTATTATTAAACTATCCCCAAAGCCCTTCAAAAATGACGGGTTTAACTGAGTGTTATGGTAATTTATTTCTCTGCAGTTGCTTAACTAAACAGAATTGTTATAAAATAAAGCTCATTGTAATTTATCGTCCCTTGTGCTGTAGCAAAAGGCTTCAGTTGTCAACTTGGTCCAGGCTGCATTTCAGCCTAACCACAATCTCCGCTAATATTGCTGATAGAAAAGCAAAGCTTAATCACGCGCGAATTAATACATACATTGTATCGCATGTCAGTGTCATCATGCATCGCGATATAAACTTGATCCCAAATCTTCACAGGTTCTGAAACCTTTCTTTCTTAATACCTGTGATGGAGATTAGTATTTTAACGGCTGTCACAGCTTACATCAGCTGAAATAATTCCTTACAAAAGAATGAGTGAAATTACAGACAATTTGTCAAAAAGTTACAAAACATATTTTGGAGGAAATAATTTCACACATTAGCTTTTGCAAATGAAGTGAATGTGTTGGCAGTAAGTCGCATTATCCCCGGCTGAAAAAAAGGTTAAGCGAAAAAAAAAATAATAGTAAAAAAAAAAATATCATCTGGAGGAATGCATAAATCTACCAGAAATATGGTCACAGTACATTGAATAACTGGCAGCCTGCAGAAATAAAACAGAATACTAGTTATTTGATTTCCGTTACCTGGTTAAATTATAAACTATTATTTAAGTTTAACGTGTACTGCAAATGCTGGTATTCTGATACGATAAGAAGATTCAATCAGCTTTATTATTTAATTATTTACATATGATTCGTTGCCTAACTTTCCGAACAGTACTGCTGAAGGGCCCTTTGTGTGCGAGTGCAGAATTGGTTTGCGGCGTACAAGAGAAGTGCATTTTGTAGTCGCTTGCTGTGGCGTCTGATTTCCGGAGGCAGGTTTACGACCGCCATGTTGCGTGCGGCGACAACTTATTCGCGCTCGTAAATGCACAGCAGCCCTGCTTATTATGAATATTTATTGCTGGTTCGTCGTCATAAATTTGCTTTGACGCACATCCGAGGTAAGTAACATCGGTATGATTCTACGGCACTCTCAAAGCTTTAATTATTTCCAGTATAAAATCTGACCAACGAAACCGTGTTTCAAATATCACTAATTTAGGAAGTGTAAACAAATAGCTCTTTTTATTTCGTAGCTTCTCAGCCGTGATTTTTAGCGTGATTTAATGCTTTGATACATGATGTTTTGTATTTGCTTGAAAAACGCGTGTCAGTTTCACATTTTTTTTTTTAATAAACCGGAAAAAACTTAAATAGTACTAACTAAAAGGATCTCGTTTGTAATTTATTTTTTGAGTGAACTAAAAAATTAATCTAATATTAGTTGAAAATATTACGGTGCTTCCTTAGCAAGTGAAGAGAAAAGAGGTTATAGAGTAATGAATGATGTTCATCACTAAGGAAGTCATCACGTTAGGAGGCAGCACGTCTGTGACAAAACAGAATTAAGACAAAAAAAAAAAAAAAAAAAAAAAACGGAAAAAGACATTGGGGGGTGGCCTGTGTTTGTAGAAAATTTCGTAGGGATTGTACATGATAAATTGATAAAGCCGTCTTGGGTTTTGTTGCTGTTAGCTGCTTCATATTAAAGGGATCTGCTGTGATATCTTCCCGTTTCATCGTTTCAGGCAGGAACTATGGTTATCGTTTGATTCGGTGAACGGTTCTTTCCATTGTTGCTACTCGCAACGCTACTGACTTGAACGTTTGGCCATAAAACCTGAGTTCTGAGGTTGTAGGATAGTATCCGCCAAATGTCAGCAAAGAAATGTTAATGTTTTTGTCTCTCTCTACCTCATTCAGAACAAAACTTCAGAATATAAATTATTAACTGTGAAACTTGTTCCATTAATATTGGTTAACAGCATTCACAGCGACAGTCTGAATTCAAATTCTTGTCCTCCACGGAGCTGTGAAGATGTGGTCAGCTTTTACTGACTGGTATAGGGCCATTTATGCTATCCAACCACACCTAAGTCCTGGGGGTTATCCCTCGTGGTCGCTGAGTTATACGCTTTCAGATCGTTTCCGTGCTTACAAAACCATCGATTTCTGTGACAATATTCACGACTTGAGCCAAAAGAAGTATTCATGTTGTAGTGGTCATACGTTGCACTAATATATATTAATTATTAAATATAACATAATATATGTAATTATTTGTAATACAATGCTTATTCTATCTCTGATAACAAATTGTGACCGGTTGCATTGGAGTGGAGGAATGGCAATAAATACGAAGATGACAAAGCACACAGAAAACATAAAGCTTAACATAAATTATTAAAAAAAATTGACTGTAATTTGTAAAACCAATAGAATTATATAGTGATTTTTACAGTGCCAGATCAATAAGTCACGCATTACTAATTGTTTTAATTATTTTCTGATAAAGCATGAGAAGTTGGGGAATAAAATTGTGCTCAGTATGAGTTCAAAAGTAACTGGTGATAGCTTAATCGATTGGTATTTGTAGTAATATAATATAAAACAAGATAAGGGAGCGTAAACATTTTCTTTCAAATGATATAAGAGGAAGGAACGAAGAGTTTTGGAATTATAATTATCATCATAGTTCATTTAAGCAAAAAGAAGACATAAGGTATCTCATGCTGGCCGGAAACGACTAAGAAGGCATAATAAGGTAAAACAAACTATGATTAATTTTAGACACGATCAACAAATAAAAATGCCTTGTAGTTGTTTATAAAGGTAAAGAAAGACGAGTAGTTTGTTTCCGGAAGCTTCGATAAATTCTAACCCGTATTTAAGGCCAGGATAGGCGGTTATAACTAAAAAATAAAATTTTCTATTAAGCCTTTTTCCTTCTACGAGACAGTGGCGACGTTTTACAGGCATCGCGAAAGAAAAGTCGGAATTTGCGTATGGTAAGATCGAAGGAACGGAATGGAATCCGAAATACGAAGGGGTGGAGAATTTATTTTGTATCTGGTTTTACGCTTCGTCGACATTGAGATCACTTGAGGAGGAAAAGGACTGGGGGAAGGGAACGGGAAGGAACTTGGACATTACTTTTTTAAGGACCAATCCGGGCATTCACATGGAGTGATTTGGGGAATCCATGGGAAAACTCAAATCTCGATGGCAGGACGGGTATTCGAAACCGCGACCTCCAGAATGCGACGCCAGAGTGTTATTTTTCACCTAATACGCTCAGCCGGGGAGGAGAAGAACCAATCTGATCAAACTTGGTTGGTGAACGGTATTTTGCGGGACACCCGTTCAAATCCCAGTCCGGCGATCCGGATTTCTGTTTTCCATGGTTTCAAGAAATCACTCCAGGTGATTACCGGTATAGTTCCTTTAAAATGCCATTCGTCGTCACTAATCCACATCCGTCGCCGTCGATTAGAAGTAAAAACGGAACAATAAAAAGGTCTACTTCAGTCTGAGAGAAACATGTGTGAGAGCACCTGAAACATTTTATATATATATATCGCAACAGCAACATTCGGAAAGAAAAAATATGACACCAGAGTACACTGAAACTTTTTAGACTCCTCATGGATTACTATGAGCCATTGTGATAAGAAATATGGAGTAGACCATACGACATTTACTTTAGTGTAATAAAACAGTCGTGCCATATCACATATCAGAGTGCAGTAGTAAAAGTAACGGGATTTCCAGAGGCATCTTCGTCTCAATTTCAGTGGTTTGGCTTTGAGACCTAGTGCTACAAACACAAGTTTAGGGGCAGTAAAATTTTAGTGGGCGATGGTGAACTCTCGCGGCTTTCACTAAAGAAAGCCGTAAACCTCATCCGAGAATTGTGCTAGGAACTTTTAGCAATACTTAAGAGCCGAATGCGGTCTACAGGAAGTCCGCTATATTTGCAGTCGTGCTTTCGTTGTTTGTGTTTTTTTTTTCTTTATTACTTTTAGCTTTACGCCTCGTCGACGTCGAGATCATTAGAGGCGTGATGGGACAGGGTACAAGGAGCGCGAAGGAATTAGGCCATGGCCTTTTGATGGAAGCATCCAGGCATTTGCCTGGAGTGATTTGGGGAAACCATGGAAATCCCAAATCTGGATACCTGGACACGGATTCGAGCCCGCGTCCTCCCGAATGCAAGGCCAGAGCGTTAACCACTCACATACCACGCTCGGTCGTTGTTTGAGCATGCCGAGTCAGTGAATCAGTGTTATGATTGTTTGGAACTTTAGGTGCTCTAGGTATGGAATGGGAGAGTTGTTCATGCAGCAAGGGACAGAGATCTGGAGCCCTGTCGGTTGGGTATAACACTTTCGAAAAGTCCTTTCTGTATGAGGCTAAGAAAAAGCCTTCGAAAATATTATATGGGACAAGATTTTCAAAATTTTTACGTACAAATACGGAGTAATTAAATATAATAATAATGTTTAATCGAAATAATTATCAGATGACTACAATAAAACTAAAGAATTGAGAGAGACAAGGGTGTGAAACGAAGTTGTAGTGTATTCCCATTAATATTCAAGTTTTACGTAGCGATATGAAAACTAAAAATAATAGAATTTTTTTCAATGTTGCGTAAGAGTTTAGAGATAATAAGTCAGTTCACTGCTATTTGTCTGTGACGTTGTCCTCTTAGCACAACTGAGTGAAGGTATTCAGGAAATAATGAATGCCATAAACAGAATACTGAAAGGAGAGTCTGGACTAGATTTAAATCAGAGCAAGTGAAAAGTATGAGATCTAGCAGAAATGATAACAATAACAGTAGATAAAAAATAAAAATCCACCGTTTGCTGAATTTCCTACGGCACTATGATGCTGTGTGGCGCTGACACATGGTTTGAGTGGTGTAAGAAATCTTCACCATCAGGAATTGGCCGACAAGTTCGGAGATTTACTGATCACCAGATTGTGCACCAAATTAAATTCAAATCCTCTCCGCAGTGAGTGTGGACTGAGGACATACAGCACCGGTGATTCGTCTTTAGGACGGGGCAGTTCAAGTTGGCGGCGCCGTTGGTGTTTTTGGGAGGAGCGGACCAGAATGGCCCGGCGCGGTGCGGCGCCGTGTTTCACTCTCTCCCTTCTTTCATCTCACATCGACAACACAAACAATATTCTACCCTGAACACACATATCATAACAGTAGTAGACTATTAATAATACGTACTTACGAACACTGCCATACTGGGGATGGCAACTGGTAACCACCCCAGTTTATCTTCCCAGTCGTTGCCATGGAGGAGTAAATACCGCTAATAGTAACCCCTTCACTCGGTCAAGGTTGTAGCACTCATAGAAGAAGAAATATTAAAATAGGATAAATTGTAATGAGAGACAAATAAATTATAGTTAATACCGAAGCAATAATGATTTTAAGAATAGAATAGCACTACCGGATAGAGCCTTCTTCAAAAAAACGAAACCTTCTCGTTTAAATTTCTGACAAGGAATCAGTTCCTTTTAAATCAGTATGTATGGATCAGAGCAAAGGAATAAATTAATTCGAATACGAAAAGTACTCGGTATCGAAACAAAGTATCGAGTACTTACTCGTATTTAATTCTATCGGATCATCACTAGCAGTGAGCGATTGTAGTTGCAAAAATAAACAATCACGCCAAGCCACAAAAATCTTCTCCATGAGGAGGGCAATAGTTGGCTGGATCATTGTTAAGGGGATACGGAATCGCCTATCCCCGCAATGTTAAATTATGCCTACTATAGGGAACATTTCCTCACAGACTGCTGCAGCTACAGAAATAAAATTTTTACTTTATGTGCATTGATAGCAATAATGAAACAACAGTTTTTTGTCAAAATATTTACTTACAGAGATATTTTATATTTAACTTAAAGTAATTTTTTCCATCACTTTTAACTAGATTATCACCTCTAAATCTTTTTTGAAGCAAGTATTTAAAAAATAATTGTTTCATTATGTAAAAGAAGCCGATTTGACTATATCATAAAAATTTCAGACTTCGAGATTCACAAGTACCTGAGATAATGTTCCTAAAAGAAGTAAAAAGTAAACTTACAGAAAACGTAGAAAGAATATTAAAATATTCCTGATCCATAGTTATCTCCCACAGTCTTCATAATCATCTTCAAGTCTTCTTTTGGCACCCCTGTCTTCCTTTTTTCACCAATGACTTGTTTATACTGTCTCGATGCCTTAGTCTGTGCCGATCTAGCGGGATATCTGAATTCATGTCACATAAATATATTGCCAAAAAGTTTATGGTCAGCTATGAGAGAAATGTATAACAAAAGCGAAATACCCGATCTCAAAATCTATAAAAATAAAATAGTTAAAATTCTAGTAGAGCAACGTATGATACGTCATTTTGAAGAGGAAACTTTGCGGAATATAATAACCCAATAAAACGAAAATCGATTTTTTTCACCGATTCCGTATCCCCTTAAACGCGTGAAAGGTTCGAGGAAAGCGGTGTTTCACAATCAGCGATCTTGCCATGAAATTTCCGGTCATTTCACATAATGTAGTGTAGACAGTTGTAACCGAAAAACTAAACTATCGTAAAATGTGTACGAAATGGATCTCGCATAAAAATCAAAGAATGGTGTTTGCAGATACAGCTCACTACAATACGTTCCTCCCCCGTCGTAGCAGCCTTAACCTAACCCGGCAAACCTACCGGGTACAGGGGACCTACAGTTTAACGTAGAATCCGAACCATGGAAGCGTTCTAGCGTACTTGACATTACACAGCAAGCTGTGCCAGAGGGGAAGGCTGTGTTAAAGGCCTATGAAAATCGCCGCCGAGACAGGTATTTGAACCGTCGATCTTTCAATCCCCAATCAGATACCTTAACCACTCGGCCTCCAGAGCACTCATAACTGATGATTAAACGTGATTGCCATACAACAATATTGGTCAAAACTGTAGAAACTAGCTTGGTTCACAAAGATTTTGGCGAACCTAGAAACTTTAAACAAGTTTTCCTCAAAATGACATATTTTGGTGAAAAATAGTTCTTTTGCACAAGAATGACCTACAAACCCAATAAGATAAGCAAATCCATCAGAACGACAGGTCATCGTCATTCTGTTCTGGAATCCTCTGGAGCATTTTGATGAGGCAGGTGCGACAGTAAAAGTAACTAAATGCTATGGCTTTGTTGGCCGGGATATCACTGTAGGATTCGGCCGCCTATTGATAGTTTTTTCAAATCGCCATCTTCGCTACCATAACCTCACCCGGTAATCCTACCGGGTATATATTACACACACTTTTAACGTAAAATCCGAACCACTGAAGCGTTCTGTCGTTCTGGCGTTCTTCACTTTACACATTGGTGTAACAATCAAGCATGGTGTATAATGCCTAATATTCATATCCGATAACGTGGAAGGCTCACATCTGAAATAATCCTCTTTTACGATCAGGTCACCACATTCTCCTGCATTTATTCTTCAATGATACAGGAACTGTGACAGAAGTTTTTTATTGATCCTCACTTAATTACATTCACTTGTTCATACATCTCAAGGACTGGCTGGCTTGATTCACAAAAGTTTTGGGGAACTGAGGAATTTAATCAAGTTTTCCGCAACTGAGAGATTTTTATTACCAGGTTGGGAAAATATTTCTTTAGCACAAGAATGGCCTACAAATACAAATATAATAATAAATTTCGTAAATAGTAATATTTAACCGCCTATTACTGTCTATTAATCTTGGTTTTATTATTTTGTTCACCAGTCTGCCCTTACGTTTTCTTTAATTCTCTTATGATTAATATTTCTGTAAAAATTAAAAAAGAAAAATTAATAATAATAACATAGTATGATCCAAATATGAACCGTCTGTGAAATAAAGTGGGCCAGCTTCAAGAAAGAAAATATCAAGGTGTACTAGTAGCTTCAAACCTTGTTTTCTCTCGCGTATTTAAGGTTAGCAAATACAAAATAATTTCACGTTGGTACAACGCAGCATCTGCCCACTAGAATATCATGAATTTCGGAGTGAATATTGAGAAACCAATACGTGATATATCTGGCGTGAATTAGTTACATAATACCTTAAAACACTGTTTAATTTATAACAAGTAGCTTCCATTTCTTATTTTCTTGTTTGCCAAAATAAAAATAAACCTTGATTGTGACAGATATCAAAATGTAGTAATATGTATTTCGCCTCTGCTGTTTTTGCAGTATGTATTTGGTTTTTTTCTTCTCAATTCCATGAACAGGTGCCAGAAAAATATTATTAGGATAGAACCAAACTGCAGGTTACACTTAATTATATACAACCTAGCGAGAAAGTTGCATTTAGCCTTTTTCGTGGATTCAACTATTGCTGTGCAGTAAGCTTATCCCGAAAACCAACCTACAACTTAAGGATCGATTTTAAACATCAGAAATTAATGCCGTATATAGCAAAAATAAAAGTACGTTTTACGAAGCGTGAAAGTAAAAAGATTAGGGACCAATAAAAACTGTTCACTTAGATTAGAATCAGGACCTATTTAATCAATTTATTGCAGAATGACAACTCCGATCAAAATAGGAGTTAGCAAAATTATTGCACATTCTGTATATTTGGCAATGATATGTGCAAAGAAATAAAGCAGCACTGTATGTTGTTATCTAAAAACTAATTCCCTTCAGCAGAACATAACAACAATATACCATTTTTAAACTAAAATAAACTGTCGATCGTAATAAAGTTGATTTTGTAAAATTTCTCCGGAGTAAGATTACACAATCAGAATGGGTTGGTTTATGAGATTTAGCGTCAGTATGCTTGCTGCTGATTCTACTCATTACAAACAAATATCGATTGAACTACGAGAATATAAGGGTTATCTTGGTAAATACTTGTACGCTTTGATGCAGATTTTGGAGCCAATTTAGTTGCCAATGTGAATTTGCATAGAAAATCTTTCGTAGTGATAGAACCATCAGAAACGCCACTGATCAAAGAACATGATGAAGGAGGCAAGTGCAGCACAAATATAACGGAATTAATTTTAACACTAGGAAAATGCTGCGTTACGATTGGCTAACTAAATTGATGTACTTCTTAGGAAATTTATTTGCCTGAACACAAAATCATGAATGATAAAAGTGGGCTGTTCTTGTAAGGTGGTGGCTTAATTTCCGCTCTGACATAGCAAAGATTGCATCAGCCAATAGAGTGGCAGTTATAACTACATTTTTAAACCCCATTATTGCGTCGTTATTATTGCAATGATAAACAGGTGACAGTGAAAGGAAATAAAGAATGACTGTCTCTGTTAGTAGTTCTAACTTTCGGAGGAAATCTAGACTTTATTCTGTATCTTATAGGATCAGGTCCTAATTTTAGCAATATTGAAAATTTTAGTAACCCATCATTATCTTGCAAACGGCAATAAGATTAGTTTCCCGACAAGAATATCTGATTCTATATAACAGCGCCTTGAAAAAACTCACGAGGTTTCTAATGGTAAGAGACTGAATTGTTTAAGTCGTTATTGACATGTATTGTATACAAAAAAAATATATTTGGTTCAAAAACTATTTCGAAGCTTTCAGCTTCCTGTGGATAATTGTTTGTTACTTCTAATTCAAACATTTTTATTTATTACCTTTTGGAAATGTTTGTTTATATTCATTCAGTTGGTTGATCTGAAAAAAGTTAATAACTTCATCAAACATAACATATGTTCTTCGACAGGCGGTAATACGCCACTATGTTGGTAATAACAAAAAGATAATGAGCATAAAAAATTAAGAAACACAGTAATGGGAACGTATGCAGAGCATATGTTTGAGGAATGCTCAAAATCATTGTGACTAAAACACAGGGGCGTACCTATCGGAAATGGCGCCTAGGGCAAGCATCGAATTTGCGCCCTTTCGTAAATTATCTGAATATAAAATAAAAAGATACACTAAACAAAACAATCATAAATGTTGGCAAACACTTTTATCTTTCATCTTAGAACAAAATTATTTATTATTAGTAAGAGAGATTTTCCTCACTACAGGGGTTTTACTTCAACACAACAATAAAAACTCGGAACACAGATCTTGACTTCCTCTTCTCACAATATTTCCACCAAATCTTCTCATCGCTGTTTGTACGCTTTGGAGCCAGGTAAACATGGGCCTTCCTCTTTTCCTCACAGAGGCGTATTGTTCGGATTTTTAGCATTTCATATTTTTTATGAGTAGGGAGTTGGCCCACTGCAAATCCCCAACTTGGAGGACCAGGTAGCTTTTTTTTCAAGGTTTTCTTCCTTTAGCTAGTTTTGGTCAACCTCGGGTATTTTATTCCCCGGTACCCACCATATCTGGTGGGCAATCCCCTATCCGCCACCTGGGGAGGCGCCCAATGGGAGACTAGCAACTCCACACGGGAAAAAGTTATTTCATAATCTTAAACTAAAAATTCACCTTCAATGCCTTTTGCGACGTAAATAGGTTAATAATATTTTCGAAACCTATTTCTTCGGTTTCTTCTCGCTCTATACTGAGCAAAGCTAGGTCGCATAACCTATCTTGAGCAATTGTAGACAACAAAGACGAAAGTATTAGTTTTAGCTTACTGAAAGATCGCTCGCAAATTGAGATGCATATTGCAGTCGAAAGCATAACCTGAATGGAAATACGCAGATTCAGAAAGACACTCTCATCTCCATACTCAACAATGATTTCATGAAGATCTTCAGATCGATTTATGTTTACTTTTTTGTGTATGTTAGCATCCGAACATCCAGTATTTCTTCGTATCTCTTCTAGGTTAACATCACAACAATAGAAGTCTCAAAATTCTATAGATTTTTTTTTTTTTTCGCCTTTGGTATCTTTCAATAACTACATACCATTCCCGGCAATGATTGAAACCTTTCTCGAGTACATCACTAACCAACCACTTTCTTTAATTAGTAAAATAGACTCGGAGGGTTTTTATATCGAAGACAGCATCATGCAAATTCATGCTAGGATTTTGCACCCGGCTTTGAACGTGGTCAATACATCAAAGTCAGAAAATCGTAGGACAACATATGATTATATAGAAGTCTTGCCCACTTCTTCTTTCTCTATTTTGATTGCCATCGTGTGTCATGTCTTGGAGAACTTTCTGCATATTTTCAAGGTATTTGTTAACTGGCTTAACTGCTTAAACCTTTGTACTCCATCTTGTTTCAGTCAGACTCTGATTTTACAACCACAGGTACGGAGTTCTTGAGGTTTTTTCCAGTGCAGAGTGGAACCAGAAAAGAATAGATAAATAATTTAGAAAAACGTGACCATTATAATATCGTGCTTGGCTGCAAGTACACTAACCAAATTGAGCAAATGATTATCGCAATACATCGACAGATTATCATTTTCGCTTATTCTTCCGTGAACAACAGTTCGGTGACCAGTCATCACAGCGGCGTTATTATAACATTGTGAACGACAGTCGTGTGTATCCATACCGTCTTTCTCTAATTGTTAATGGATTTCATCAATTAAGCTTCCAGCGTCCTTTTGATTCATGTGAATGAAACCGAGAAAGGACTCTCTAATGCAAACTGATTTCCTTTCAAAATCAACTTCTATGTATCTCACTTCTTCTGACATCTGTTCACGATGTGCATGGTCAAAAGTAGAGTCAAACATGAGACCATAGTATTTTGATATGCGAATGTTTCACAATAAACTTTGGCTAACAGTAGTCACCATCAGATGAACGAACTTATTCTGAACACGAGGCTAAAAGTAAGATGTGGTTCCAGGATGATTTTTAATGCGAGCATAATGGGATCAAGTATGTCCAGGAATTTTATCAATCCAAGGAAATTACCGGTATTATCGGATTCGGATTCATCCCATGTAGGCTACTAAGTGACTCTCAGTGACCTCGAAATTCAAGATTTTGAGGGCAAGAAATTTGATGCAGTGGAAGATTGTTTTTAATACAGTACGCCTTTTTTGTTTTAGTGTCTTGATCCGGGTTTGAAGTTCAGCGATAATAATCCCTTTAGTTGCTGTAAAATTTTCTTTACATTTCTTTCCGCTGGGTGAAGTACTCACTATAATTCTAAGGATTTTCGTGTACAGTGAGCCTTTCAGGTGCTTTCCAATGGGTAAACCCCTCTTCGTGCTCTAATAAAGGTACATTATCTAATTGCTAAAAGGTAAGGCAACAGATGCAAAAGCAGATTTTTTAGACGGGGAATAGATTAGTCATGAGCGAGTCTCTTCTCCACCACGATTCCCTAGTTTCTTCTTATACCATCTTTTCTTTATACAACGGTTATTTATAGGTAAGAAACGACCGTCCGTATTTTGAACCCATTTCTGTTTTCAAACGTTCCTACAGAATTGATTTCCCTATTATCTTATAAAAGTGTACTAGTCCAATATAAAGCTGCTTAATTAATTCTGGTATGAAAGTAATTGGGTTTTCTACAGCAATCACCATATCACTTCCACCAACTTTTCCTGGTACTTAAAACTAATGTTTTCTACAAAGTCTTAGTAGCCTTAGAACTCGTAGCCTCACTGCTCTTAATCTCGTCACACTCAGCATTATCTAAAGTTATATCCTCCTAGTCTTGCGCTAAATTAGTGTTGGATACTTTGCATTTTATTGCACATGTCAATGTAGGCAATTCCCTAGAACATGTCGAAATTCCAGTAGCAGACTTTTCAAGAAGTATCTATAATTCTTGAAGTACTTGACGGATTATTATGCTACTTGATCTTGCAATTTTCGTTTTTTCCTTCCTCAGCCCCTCTCTCTCTTTTCTTTGAAAACAATCGTTTCATATTGCGTTGTTATTTTGCGAGATAAAGGAGCTTGACGCTCACTCACGACGCATGCAATACAAATAAAATACACAACTGAGCCACGCCGATCATCTCAACAGCAATTAAGCAATGGAGAAAGAATCGCTTGTCTTATATCCATAGAACAAAATTATCCGGTAAGGGCGCTGGGCAAGGGCCGGTACTATTGGTCCATTGAAGGACATTTCGTCAGAGCATGCCAAAATACCTTCCGATCTAGTTCCGATTCGCTGTTTACTCATTCCTTCTCGTTCCTTCGCGAAAACTCATCAGCCTTGTACAGTTATCGCGGGATTATTTAAATATGAACTATATCGTTGATTTATCTTGATTTTTAAGTTTAATAATTTGAGAATTTTGCGCCCCCTTTTCAATTGCGCCCAGGGCACGTGCCCTACCTGCCCCACCCTAGGTACGCCACTGCTAAAACATCACACCGCGTGTTGCCAGGAAAGTCTAAAACAAAAATATGTATGTTTTTCGTTATCAGTAGAAATTGATTAACGTATCATATCCTGAGTAATCTAGAAAAATTTACTTAGGAAACAAAACTCGTTCAATAGATTAGTACTGAAGAATTATAGTGGCCCATATCTTTGTAATGAAATATGACACAGCATCTGTGAGACGGGTAGAAAAATAGGGCCATTTGCTTGAGTAACGAACTTCTCGTCAGTTTGAAAGTCATTGCAAATAGCGTACAGTAACATTAACAAGAAAAAAATTTAAAGTCGAATTATAGAAAATAGAGAATTAGGTCGTAACTATAGCTGGTTTATTGAAAACTTGGCGCATAAGTGTAATGAATAACTAGTGCTTAGAAGAAAACTTGAAGGACATACTGCACTCGTTTGTAGCACTGAGGAAACAGTAGAGAAAGAAATCGTTTATCCTTATTACCAGATTTTATTTTAACTTATTTATTTATTTATTTTATTGTCTGAAGTATTTCTACTGTATTGATGCTATCCTTCATCTTTTCCTAATTTCAGCTAATATCTTCATCTCAACATACCAACATAACCTACGGTCTCAATTATATGCTTCAAAAATATGCGTCTTCCTCTCTAGTTTTTCCATGTCTATTTAATTTTCAACGTCCTTCCATAACAGCATATCCATACTTCACTGTCAGACGGGTATCGGAAGAAAAGTACTTGTATCGAATCAAAAGTATCGAAACGCACCCGGTGTTAAATTCTAAACGCATCGACCCTGCTAAGCCACTTAGCCGCACGTGGCAAATTAATTTCCCACTGACGTCAAGTTGGTAGCATTGAAAATCAGACAAAATAAGTCTTAGAATAGGCAATATAATCTCAAAGAGTTTGTTTTAGGTCCCTATTTCATTGTAATAAAGTCGTACTTGGCGTGCATTTCGCTATACCTGGGCAATGGTCGCTCCCGCGCAGCCCCCCCCCCCCAAAAAAAAACTAAAAGATATGGTTCATAAGCAACTAAGTAGCCCATGTGAATCGGATGAAGCTGCTTGAATATCATTTCTGGAAATATCACAAAGAAAAAGAAAACGCACGGTAGTGACAGTCTCTCTCTACTGTAATGTCTCTAAAAGCAATCAATTTACAGAATGGGAAGAAGTGAAACTTATATTTCCTTTGTCTGTATAAATACGCACACCAGTATCTTATTGTTGTAGCAACGTCAATATTGAGTGAATGTTTGTTTTCTAATTCGGGTGAAACAATGACAAACAAAATAAACAAGCTGTCCCCAAAATATGTGGAACAATTATTTTTTTGGGAAACATTCCGAATGCGGACTTTTGTTGTTTAAAAGTGTTAAAACTATTAAAAAAAAATATTTAAAGATAATACAAAACCTTCAAAGTTCGCTTACAATGTGAGCTTTATTATAATTTTAATTAATAAATAAAAATCTTTACTGAGTGTTGTTTGATTTTATTGCACTAGACAAACAAAATAAATAATTCAGCAACATGTTATCTATATTCTTACATTTCGACATTAATTTAAAAAAGTATCGATATGAGTAAGTGTCGATACTTTTGCAGTATTCATATAAGTAAGTATCGTAAAACAATTTGATTACTACTCATTTGAGTAGGTATCGATAATTTGATGGTATCGGAACATCACTACTCGCTGTCAGTGTACGATGAACATCAAGAAACGGCCGGCAAGTAGCTAATGGAAGGGTGTAACCAACTGCGTGTGCGTGATCTTAATCGCAGTTGGTATCCACCGGTCGTTACTACCGCCGGTATGCTCGTGCGTGTTAAAGCGCCACCACACTGGGTAGGGGAGGTACGAATAGCTAGGCCAGTTGTCCCGATTTGCGCGGGACCTCCCAATTTTCAGTGTTCTGGAGTGATAAAAACCCATCACTCGTCGCTAAGTATGAAATCACGTCGAGACGCATCGCAGCCAACCAGCTTACGGTACAACTGTCCCCACTAACCTGCACATTGTGCCAAAAACAGTTTATCATATCTCATGTTGGCAAAATTATATAGCAAAACAGCGAAAATCTAATGAACACACAAAAAGAAGTGCCAGTTTAACAACATCGCTGAAAATATTTTTAACACTGATCAAATTAGCACCCAAGAACCAAGAAGAAGTGATAGCTGCTTAAATCACAAAGACATACCACTCATTCAAACACTACTTGTCGTTCAGTTCAGTCGACTGTGAATCCAAACTCCATCGTACTTTGTATAACGATTCTAAAATTGCCGAGAAATTGTCACTTGGGAAGAACAAAGGCCAATGGGATTGCACATAACGGTTTAGATTTGACATCTACTCAAGAAGCGGTAGAAAATTTTACAAAAATTTACCTTTTACAGTATTGCTACAGACGCCTCCAGTCACGGGGGTTCAAAAAAAATTCAGCTGATGGTAAGATTTTACAGCCAAACAGCAAATTGCATCAGCCACACAAAATTTTTTAGTGAGATGACTGAAGGAGCCCAATATATATCTTAGTAGTTACTATGCAGGCAGCGCAGTTTTTTCAGTTACTGCACCATGATAACGGTCAAAATATGTCAGTGTGATCTCCTATATACGTTTGGCACAACAATGTAAAATATGCTCTGGGTATGAGTAATAGGAGAATTTCGTTCTGAAAATGCATAGTCATTTCTCATACAAAACCAGACGAGCTCAAACAATGAAAGATTTTAATGAGAATCATAAATCTGAATATTTGCTTTCATGGCATCAATACTTGTTTCAAACGTGGTAACTGAACGGAAATTTTCCCAGGCTAATAGAATTTGGTCGGAGAGCACGAATAATCACTGGAGCTTGTCAAAGCAGAGTAGCAAATTAAAACCAGCTGCAATTTGTCTTGTAGTGAATTTTATAATTACGTTATTTAAAAAAAGTTATAATGCAACGAACGAAATCTAACACTTAATACAACTTTAATAAAAAAATCATCCTTTATACTTATCTACAAAATAAATAAATATTTAACTTTCAATTTGAAAACACATTCTTTCCGTAATATTCTGTTACTGGTAGTAATCAACAAGTCTGACTATTATTATAATATTTAGTAATAAGATTGAAAACTTCCTATCATATGATAGAAATTTCCTCTATCCTCCATAAATTACAATAAAAATAAAAATGAATTATATAAAAACCTGTATAAGATTGGAGATTTATATAAAAACTTATTTTTTAGGAGTTGTCTCGATTTGTAACCCCGAATCCAGATTTTTTTACCTTCCGTCCCGATTTTTAATTATCTGGACCTGGCAACACTAGGTACAACAGGCCTTACTATGAACAGGGCGTAACGGCCGTAGGTACTCATTGTGGATTTTAGGAGGTTTCCTGTAAACATCCAGGCGAATACTGAACTGGTCCCCAATCACTGCCTCATAGATTACATATTTTACAAACAAAAATTTATATACAGTCGTCCTACAAAATGTAGGTTACATGTTTCACAAACGCAAGGCTATACTTCACATCCTCGAAACTAATCGCAAAAAATCAGTCTCATGAAACATGTAACAACTGCTTCGTTAGCAGAGCTGCCCGAGCGTGGTGGGTGAGCGGTAGTGATCAGTCCTGCCGTTCGTGAAGGTGTGCCCTTCCGGTCATCTAGATTTCAGATTTCCATGGTTTCCAGAATTCACTCTGGCTTGGTTCTTTCTAAAGGCTACTGTCGGATTCCTTCGCTTTTTTAAAAAAAAAAATTGCCCCATTACTCATTACTTCACTTGGTAATTATTTTCCAATCCCTGACACCATTACCAACAAAAGAATATCTTCCCACTCCCTTATGTATGACATCCAGTGCCAGTTTGTGGCCATGGTCATCTTTCCCGTTATTTCTACGAATTAAGCTAAGATTTTGATCTTTGAAACGCTCTTCTAATCCACTAGCATTAAGATGGGATTTCAGGTAACTCATTGTTTAAGGTGGTTACTTACAAAAGTCGGAATTCAATTCCCAGTGCCATCTGAGATATTTAAGAGGTGTTCATAGCTATATGAGATACGCTAAGACGATCTATGATTCGTATTACACGTTAAACTGTAGAACGACAGAGGCGGAGTAGGATGAAAATCGAAAATCTGTCACCGGGTCATAAGACCGCACGAATTTACTTTATCAATACTGACGAAATTAGTTGTTATAAACTATAATTGAAATGAGATCATTACAACTGTACTTATAGTTAGTTTACGTCTCACCGACAGTATGGACACTTCATAAATCATCAGTGTTTATGAGATAATAATTATAATTCCTTGTGGTCGTAATGGCCTGGTGACAGGTTAGAGGGGACCTACAGTGTAAGGTGGAGTCTGAACCACCAAAGTGTTCTGGTGTACTTCACATTACACGGCAAGCTGTACCAGAGGTCAGGATCGAGTTAAGAGCCTGCGAAAATCTCCGCCGCTACAAGGTTCGAACCGGGGACCTTTCGATCAGATAACTTAACCACTGAGCTACCAGACCACTCTATGGTTTATGAGATAATTTTCATATTTTGGGCTGAGGAGCTGAAGGGGCAGCCAGTGCTGTTCCTTCTCTTCCTCTGGGAGTGATTAATGTATGTGGATTATAGAAGCATGTGATGTTTTAAGTGTAGCGTGTTGTTTGCATTCCATAAATTAAAAAGTGAGGAAGAGACAGGGTGACACCAGATCACCGCTGTCTACTCTTCCAAAAAACACATAATCATCTACCTACAGATGATTTGGTTTCCCTTTCACTCGATAAGTAAGTACGTGTGGTCTGGCCATCTGTCGACAGTGTCCATTTGCCAAACATTCCGCCTTTGTAATGCATTTTCACACTTTAGATTAAGCCACAAAAGAAGTGCATTTCGCGCCAAATGGACAATGTCACTACGTTGTTAACACCATACGATTGTTGCATTAAAGTGCGTTCTTACAAACAACGAATGTCTACATTTTGTTGAAATATATATGTATATATCTAATATTCCTTCCCAGTGGTATTTGTAGAAACTTAATTGTTATTGTTTGAATAGAAATTGTGATATCACATGTGTTGAAGAACATTTAGTTTCTGCGCTTTCACTATGTGCTAAGCGCTGGTTTTATTAAAGTTTTCTTCTCGACTATAGGGTGCTGATCCTCACATCAACATAACACGCTACTAAAGAGCAATTTTACCTTAACTGGTAAGAGATATTCAGTCACGTGAGAGGCCTGTAAACTTTTATTTTTTTACATATTTTTCATGTCACTCACAGTATGGATTTTACGCATTTCTTTAATATGAAATGCAAACGATCAGCCGATTCGAGTACTGTGATAGTCCACACAGGATTCATTCTTGAATTACGTAGATGATTGTGGCGAGTGATCTGTTATTTATAAGATAACGAAAGAAAGAAGAGGACGAAATTCGGTGCCAGCCCATTTCCCAACTGAACAAAGTGGCTGACAAATATTACGTCCCAATCCAACGGACCAACCACCCCTTATAATGCAGTATTACCACAATCCATATGCACAGCGAACAGACTCGTATCTATGCCAGACATCGTATACACTATCTGGGAAATTTAAAGTGAGCATCTGAGCCGTGCGCGGCTCATCTTCACGCTGCGGCTATCATCTGCCGTCAGCCCACCGCTTCGCTAGGGGGCGCTGTGGCGGAATTTCTGCCATCTGGCGAACGATTGTCTTCTGTCGCACGCCTGCTGCTCCGCTGGGCGGCGCCGCGGTGGAGTTGTGCCCTCTGCCGGATAGCGTGGGGTATATAAGCAGTGACCCGGCGCGGCGAGGGCCAGTTGGATACCCAGTCGGATAAGCAGTCAAGTAACGTCAGTGCTGCAGAGAGTGTCGGAGCTGCGTGGACTGTCGGAGGCGGCGTACCTCCCTGGGTCGTCGGGAAGCGTAAGGCCCGGACGGGCAGCGGGCGCCCAGGGAGGCAGTAAATGGGGCCTCTCGGTCCGTCAGTGTACCAGTACCAGAGGCAGTAAGAAGAGTGAAGCGTTACCAGTACCAGTACCAATACTGACAGTTGGACCTCCATCGCCGGGCGCGGGAAAGAGGTCAGTCTCTGCGGTCAGTCTCGGCTAGGAAGTGAACAGTCTGAGGAGGAAGTGGCGGTGTCGGAAGCGGCAGTTGAAGAAGGCGACGTGCTCCGTGCACGGGCAGCAGTTAGGCGGAGCAACGTGATACTTGGCCGTCGACGAGGGGTTATTGACGGTGCCTGGTCTGACAAGCAGTTCTGAGTGGCCGTAAACTGTGTCGTCGCCTCACATGCCCAGACTATATGGCAGTTTGGGGTGTCCTCGTAAAGTGTGCGCTTTGACACCTTCTGGAGCAACCTGTGCCTTCATGTTCCACTAGTGGATAGACTGTTAGAGAGTTCGTGGTATTCAGACAATTCAACTTCGTTGCATTTTCTGCTTCCTCGGTGCAATTGGAGGTTTTCTGTTTGGTGTTCGTGCTTGCGTGGGACAATCTATGTCACTAATGGCTGTTCTTTCACATGAGGGAAACAGTGTATGTATGTTTGTCTGTAACCTTGAGGGGTGCTGAAACATTAAAACAGACCAGTGTTGGTTGAGCTCAACTGATATAAGTGCCTTGAGAAGCTCGATCTTTGGAAATCCTGTTTAGGAACTTATAGCACCGGATATTCTACCATTATTAAATTGTTGTTTAGACATAAGTAAATTTAAGTGTGTAAATCCTTGGACTCTTGGGCCATCATGGATCATTAAGGCCAACTAGTATTGTGGTTATTTAATATATGTATATCTTGGGGAATTTTAAGTAACCGATTGGTAATTAAGCTTATTACATGATATAGTGTGGAAATCTTATGTTTGAAGTTGTTGATATTGTTGTGTAAAGTTGTATTGTATTTGGTATTTATTGTAATAAACAAGACTGAGACAATTGTAACCAGGCGCCCACATGCTTGCCAACCTAACTACCACCTCAGCATCTACACACGTCCTAGTCTTCCAGCTACAGTAGCAAATAATGAAATTGCTTTCACCAAAGAGGCTCGAACCGCTAATACTATCTCTAGAGCCAGATACTGTCCAAAGTCGTAAAGATGCCGCCTACAATTCGGGTTCCTTTGTCCTTTATATCATTAAAATCTTGAAGCGAGGGGAGATTCCTCGTGTCTGGCACTCGGGACGACGTGGCTTTAAATCCCCATCCAGCCGTCCAGATTTCGGTTTTTCTTGGTATTCGAAATCATCTACCCTTCCCGGAGATAATAGCCACGACGTCGACGAGATGTAAAAACAATACAAAATATACATTTAAAAAATCGTGGACTCAGCAGGACTTTAAATAGTATCTTCAGCTTTAGCTGTATTTTTAGTGTCCTACAACCAACCAACAATTCATATTCCTAAATAGAACAATTCAAGATCGACCTAGAATAACCTTCAGCAATGTTTTACCTTTACGCTAATGAGGTAAGATATTGGTGAGAGGACACATCCGACGGTGCCAGCGAGGCGTTCGGAAACAGCTCGTTGGTCCTCATGGGCTGCCAATATGTTGGTGGAGGGTGGGGGTTGCTATAGATTACCGTTGCTGCCCCTACCTGTTCAATGTAGCGGTCTCTACGACACCAGCCTGAATCACCAACCTTATCAGACACGTTTACGGAAATTGCCACTGGGGAGGTACATCAGTGACTTTCCGCTGACTAGACACGCAAATATTGCATCCAACGCTCGCGATGAAAAGGAACAGAGCTAGTAAGCATATACACTTCCAGCCGTTGGATTTTTTCTTGACAATATTATTGCGAGGGTTTTAAGAACGTGAGATTCTATATCGTTTTTATTAGACAACGGTTGTAAATGCTTAATTTTGTGCGCCAGGGCAAGTATGCGTAGCTTCAGTGGAAGCAAACAAAACGCAAGCGATGAAATATTCAGCAAATAGCTATTACAAAGTTCCATCATGTCATTTATGCCAATGAACACGGAATATATCAAACAAAAAGCGAGCTCGAAAATCGTCTGTCAACTGTGACAGTTTGTTGTTTATAATGAACCGAGTGGCAACGATTATCTGGAGCAGCATTTCTCGATGTTTTTCAAGCTGAAGACCAGTAAAGGTCAAAAATGATTCTTTAGAATCAGTAGCTCATATGGAACTCATTTTTTACCTATTATTAACCCTTGGGACATATGGTATTGAACCATTATAACATAATAAATCTAAAAGTTTGTTTTTTATTTCTACGGAATCACAATTATATGATTAGAAGTGAACTATTATGAATGAATTGTATACTGAACAGATTTTTAATACTTATTAACCAAATGATGTTATAGTAGGGATCACCTACCCCTAATCTCAGACCACAGATTGAGAATAACTGCTCTAGAGAATTGTAATATCGCTACCGTACTATCAGCTAAACGTGTCAGGCGTTGTGAATCACACTTTGGGTATAGTATTTTGGGTATATTATATCTCCCATCCACACCCCATTATCACTACACTAATTACAGAATCAACTAGCTAAAGTAAATTAAATCTAAAACTGAACTTGCATTGATGAATCATATTTCTATAAGTCTCGTCTAGTTTGTATTAGAGCACAATTTAAAATATCAATATGGATTATCCTGTGTTTTTTCATCCTCAAATAATCCCATCATAAATTCGCAATTACTTTGTAAATTCTCAGGTTGACTGGGTTTGCCATTATTCTTTGTCCATCATCATGATCGATTTTCCTCTCAAACGGGAAGGTAATGGAAAAGCCTCTACCTTAATCTCCTGCATTGCCACCACTTCTGTTCCAGTATCTTATCTCACTCTTAATGGCGACTCTAATGCTCTTTTTGCTTTATTTGACTATCTTGTGGTATTTCTATCGAATTTTACTGATTTTTCAAAATTTGCCTTACCTAATTTATTTGTCGCCATAATCCAACAAATTTCTACCTCTATCGACGATGTCAACTTATAATCACAAGGTAGTATCAATATAACAAATTCAGCTCATCATCACCATCATCATCAGCCAGTTCAATCAGTAGATGATGTGGTCTCTTAGAGTTATGAGCTCAGGCAGAGCTTAAACAGTTTTCTCCAGGTCGAACAATTTTGGGTGATTCTGTGCCAGTTAATTCCAACAACCCGGCGTACGTCCTTTCCAACAGCCTGTTGGTATTCCTCTCGGTCTCTGATGATGTCTTATACAGCTCATAGACAAGTTATTACCCTAACTGTTAATTTCTATTGAACTCACCTTAAGCGACAAGAAAAAATGGATGCTGTAAGGCAGTTCGTTGATTAGTGATAAATTATGTCCTGGTGGTACTACTCAACACGGCGCATATTTCAGTCTTAATTAAATGTTCTTAAGATTACAGGTTTGATACCGTCAGGATTCCACAACTAATACTAGTAATTCATAGTCACTCACAAAATCAATCACGTAAACGGTTAGCAGTAGCAGTTAGCGGGAATTGCCAACACATAAATCACATAAAAGTTGACATTCAGAACACACATTTATTGTCTGAATAAGCAGAAGAAATACGTCGCCGAAGTAACCACCAGTTACAAAGACTCGTGCTATCGGAACTTCTTTACCAAAGCGTGCAAGATTCGAACCGAGCAGGTACAAGTAGCATGTGGTGTCACTATCACAATAGTTTATCCGGAACACTGTTCTTGTTCTCATACACCGACACTCCAAATGCTTCTTCAAATCACCGCACAAGTTAATGGAATAGTTATAAGCACTTTTTATAATATTCGTTCTCGCGGCATCGTTCTCAACAGTCGTCCACTTTCAACATTCGCTTCCCGCGTTCCCGCCGTATACTATATCTCTCTGCCATCTTGCTCTTACTGTCCAAAGATAATCTCTCGCAGACACCCCGCTCGAATCACGTCGGTTCGATTGCATCGTTACACCCCCCTCGTTGGCTTTAAGGCGTAAGATACGGTTGACAAACGCGTATCCTTTCGCCGGACCCAACCTTACTAACATTTGAGAAATTTTTTCTCAAACCCTAAACAAATCTGGTGGTACTCGGCTAATTCATTTACAAAAATGGGTACATCATTAGAACAAAACATCAGACCAAATACAACATCGAAGAAAACATCAAATACAAAAGTTAAACCTCACCAAAACACACCAGTCTCCTTGAGTATACACAATATGAATATATGACAATAAACACAAATGAAAACAAACTTGAAAATTATCAAAAGTCATTCAGTTTCCTCCGTAAACACCGTGCAGTCCCTTTCTTTCTCACAAACCACAGGATACATTGATTACAATCCCCTGCCTCGGGGCCACACTCCTATGATTCACAAACTAACAGTACTGAAATCATTCTTCCACTCGAAGCCAGTCAAATCAGTAGGAAAATCCTCCCCATGCTTACATTACCCTTTTGTGAACCCTTCTTTATTTTGAGAAAGAAGTAAGTTAAATGACACCAACTAAGTCATTCCATATAGACAACACTAATCCGAAAATGTGCAAATGCGGGAAGCATGGTGGCACCAAGAGGCGAGCCCTTTTACTCTATTGTTTGACTCCCACCACCACCTTGTGTCTCCGCACTCGTAACCAACAATTCGCAAGAACCCACACCATCAAAGCATTTACTACCGATACTACCCCACACAAAATCCCTACACCTATCTGATCTAGTGACACTTATTCTAGACATCCCTTCATGGTGCAACTCAAAACATTTATTGCTTAACCTATACCAAATATCCTCGTGATCTATCCCAACCAAAGGAAAACACCTAGCGAGAACTACTAAACTAAGCAAGCTTATAAGATACAAGACTTTTATGAAAGAAATCAAGGTTTGTACTAAACATTTATATTGCAAGTGTGCTTCAAACTTAAAACCTATGAAAATCAATTTGTTCCAACATAAATTATTTACAAGAAAAAACTAAAAATTGTGTTGCATAATAACATAAATCCTTAATGCTAAAATAAGAATGTTTGTATTTGAATTTCAGGACGTTGAGACCCTCGTGAAACAAGTCCAATTTACTTTGGGACCAGAATGGGATTATTTCTTTTTTCTTAAGATACACTCCCGGCTCTTTCCTCCTAACCTTCCTTTTCTTTCTACGTTTCCTTTTTCTTTTCATTGTGGCATTACACTTTCCAAACCTAACTACCACCCTATGCGAGTGAAACTCCCTCTTCTTTAACTTTATCCCTTCTTCCAGCAAAACCTCCCTAGTATCATCATGGAAAATAGCATTGAGACTAGCCTCAGAATTCGAATCTATCCCCCCCCTGATCCTCTACTGTCTTTTGACCCCCAGAACTGATCATTTCTACGTCCATTGACTCTCCCTCTCCAACATCGTCTCCTCCCCCAACAAACATCGAAACTTCTCCAACCGTTACCTCCCCACTACCCCCTTGGATACACTCCACCTCAAATGTCACTGTGATATCATCCGGCAAGTCCGAACCTCCCTCCTTTAAATAACTATCTACTTTCTTGTAGGCCGCGTCTTCAAGCTTCTTCCAATCAACCCCCTTCTCATCATCATCACCTGTTATTTTGGAAATTGGCCTCTGCAAGCCCTCTGCCCCTGCTGAGACCGAAACAGTGGCAGACATCAGTTTAACGGCCTTTCTTCCCCAGGAGTTTGGGAAGGTGTTCCTTGCTGGCTAGCCTGATTGTTCGACTGTTGTCTACCATTGAAATTTCCCCCAAACTTGGGTCTCTGGCCCCAATTTTCCCTCCAATTTTCATTCTGGCGACCCGTTCCCCAGTGAAACTGTGATTGTCCCCGTTGGTCCCGATTATGACCCCCTCGGGTGCCCTTCTCATGAATATCGATTCTCGTCAACATATCGATTGCTTCGGCAACCGAGCAAATCTTGTGACTAGCGAAAATTAGCTGTGTCTGTTGTGGCAGTCGAGAAGCAACTGTATGTACCAACTCCCCCTCGCTATAAGCCCCCTCCAAATATTTGCAAGAATCCACACATTGCATGAAAAAATCCTTTTGTGTCCCCCTATCGGCCCTATAAGGCTCCCCCGACATCAATTCGCGGCGTACTGCCACCTGTCTATCCACCGACCAATAATTCTGAAGAAATGACCTTTTGAACTGTTCAAACGTACTGCAATTTTCTGCAAACCAATTAGCCCATAGTCTAGCTCCCCCAGTCAAATGTTTACGGACCATTTCTATTTTCTGCCTCTCACTCGCCAAACAAAACGGACCAAAACTCTCAAAATTGGAGATGAATTCCACCGGGTGAATGCTACCATAGTCATCAAACTTACCCCAGTCGACTTTCTCTTCCCCCCCAACCACGGGCGATGCTGAACTAAGCCAACTTCTCACTTTAGTCATCTCTCCCCTCACCACTTCGGGAACCTTCACCTTCGTTACCTCCTCTATCAACGCAGAACATCTCTCGACATCTTGGGAAACCAACTTGACATCAGAAGCCAATTCACTTACCTTCTCTTCTCCTACCTTCATCTTCTTATTCAGTAGGACAAAGTGAGTTTCCACCTCATCCACCCTCTGCGCGTTGCCCGTCCCAATCTGCTCAACCATATCCACCCTTTTGTCGAGCACCCCGACATCACGACGCAGACACACCGTCTCCTTCCCTAAACTCTGTTCTAGCTTTTCCAGCCCATCAGTTAGAATCGAAGCCCGTCTCTCACTTTTCGACTTGTTCTCCTCCAACCCAACCTTAAGCTCTTCAAACTTTAGCTGCAATTGGTTATGAAAATCAGACCGCAGGTCATTAATATTCGATCGCAAATTATCAGTATTTGATTGCAAAGAATTGTTAATCGCCCGCATCTCCCCTCGCAAGTTATTAATATTTGAATCCATATTTGATTGCAAAGAATTAATATTTGATTGCAAAGAATTATTAATGGTATGCAACTCCCCTTGAAAACCAGACCGCAGGTCATGAGTATTTGAATCCATCTTGGCTACCAAATCAGACCGCAAAGAATTATTATTTGATTCCATCATGGCTATCGCGGACTTAAAGTATTCAAACATAGTGGACAGTGACACCTCTGGTTCCACAGAAGCGGATGTCAACTGATTGGTTTGCCCCTCACAAGTATCACCCAAAGGCTCGCGGTTTGGCAACACCAGCTCCCCATCATTCACATCACTCTCAGACGCCATGGCACAACTCAACATTAACTACAATTTACCAAGTTACTCTTGAAAGAAAGTAGGACCACAAAGTATTTTAGTCACTAATACTTCCCTCTTAGCTTTAGCATCAAAGTTCCAGAAATTACTTTACTCAAAATTAAAAACCACTCGGAACTAGTTGACACTTTACAATCAAAGCATTACAAAAATAATTAGTTGATTCCAGTCTCATTAAAATTAAATTTTCCACTCATGTGGCTTCTTAAAATGTAATAGAAGTCAGAAAACATTACTCCAGTGAGTCCACAGCAAAATTATAAAAAAATCCCGTTAACACGAAAACTAACTACTGGTTCAAACTGACAAGTTTCTATTTTAAACAAATTGCTTGGGGATTTTCCCACTCATTTAACTATTAAAAAATTGAATAAAGGTCGAAAGAAATTTATTTCGACCTGTCCACATGAAATTAACAAATTCTGTTTGAAAACGAAAAACTACTCCCGTCAGTTTGTGAATCTTACATAAAAATTGAAATTTGCACTTCCCTTTCGTCGACTTTCACAGCTGCCGTCTGCTATTCTGCCGACCGCTGCGTGCCCGCGTCGTACCACGCCGCCTCGGTGTCGAGTTGTTGTTGTTGCTTGATCCGCGTCTACCGAAGTACTGCGCCGCTCGGCTATCGTCGTGTATGCTCGCGTCTCGTTGAAATAAGTCCATTATCGCCGATTGTTGTTCAAACTACTCACATTTCCTACTCGGTTTTTACAGCATAAAATCCACTTCGGTGTTGACTAATGTCATTTACTACCTCCGTTTTCACTTATGCTGTCCTGTCACGGGATCAAGCCATGTAAGGCAGTTCGTTGATTAGTGATAAATTATGTCCTGGTGGTACTACTCAACACGGCGCATATTTCAGTTCTTAATTAAATGTTCTTAAGATTACAGGTTTGATACCGTCAGGTCGCCAGTGCGGATTCCACAACTAATACTAGTAATTCATAGTCACTCACAAAATCAATCACGTAAACGGTTAGCAGTAGCAGTTAGCGGGAATTTGCCAACACATAAATCACATAAAAGTTGACATTCAGAACACACATTTATTGTCTGAATAAGCAGAAGAAATACGTCGCCGAAGTAACCACCAGTTACAAAGACTCGTGCTATCGGAACTTCTTTACCAAAGCGTGCAAGATTCGAACCGAGCAGGTACAAGTAGCATGTGGTGTCACTATCACAATAGTTTATCCGGAACACTGTTCTTGTTCTCATACACCGACACTCCAAATGCTTCTTCAAATCACCGCACAAGTTAATGGAATAGTTATAAGCACTTTTTATAATATTCGTTCTCGCGGCATCGTTCTCAACAGTCGTCCACTTTCAACATTCGCTTCCCGCGTTCCCGCCGTATACTATATCTCTCTGCCATCTTGCTCTTACTGTCCAAAGATAATCTCTCGCAGACACCCCGCTCGAATCGCGTCGGTTCGATTGCATCGTTACAATGCCCATGTTTGGGACATACACTGTCGTTTATGTAGTTACCCAAATAATATACCCGTGGATACTGCGCTTGGAAAATACAGGATTTAACTCCAATACTCGACAGCGCAAGGACTCAGTATCCTTATTCGATCGCACCAGACGTTTTCTGGAGATACCCATTACACTTGAGCAAATATGGTGCAAAGTAGTTATAATTAAATATTATTAGCTTTTAATTAAGATTTAATAATGCGTTGGTGTGTATCGCAGTGAACGTCTGCTAGAAGGAATTCCACACTGTAAAAACGAATGAATACCAAATACGGTGGGGAGCGCCATTGGGAATAATTCGCGTTCTCGGGTACTTTAGTAGAACGTCCCTATATGGTGGAAATCACACAGTTAGAAAGTATATCATTTCGTCAGCACACATCCAGGTCGATGTATCTCAGAAGGAGAATCCCCACAAAACATTTCCATCAACCTTCAAGTTTTATACGCATTAAGACGCGTACTCTCACAACAAACGAACACATTTTTACTATACTCGACAATACGGACGCAGGGCTACTGAATTGTCATAGCCATTTAACCGGCAGTTTTGAATTTTTAACAAATACAAGAAACATGCAAACAGTTCCTTAGCGCTCCACCAAATAATTCTACGATTCTATGCTCCGATTTGTAGCAAGTCTTACTACAGTTATAAGACATTTCAAATAAAACTTTACTTTTTTACAGGTTGGTATTTTTATAGCGCTCTTGAAACGCTATTTACATAAGACTCGTACCCACTCATCCATCTTCCTGCACCAACCATTGTCGGCCCATTTACTGTTAACCTTTCTTTCCTTGCTGTAATTCTATCGTAACCTGTCGATATTTGGAATCACGCGGGGCTCCATTTCCAGTCCAGTATGCATATTTCAGAATCCATGGTTCTACTGAAAGCACAAATTCCTTCCTCTTCAGGTCCTCATGATATCGACATAGACAAACAGAAAAATTAAAATTGATTAGTTTCTTAAATTAAACACTTCAGAAGTTCTCAAAATCATATCCTGTGTCCTCTTTTGGCAGGTATTTTTTTGTTTTTGTTTAAGGAAGCTCATTTTGCTAACGCTATGTAGTATGTTGCCTCTTTTGGTTCCAAACAAAAATATTCCATTTATTGATTTTTACAATCTTCTTGCAGTTTAAATGTTTAATTTCCTGAGCTTTTAATTTGTCTACTACACTTAGCTATATTAGTTATGGCGCACTTAGTTTGAATTCCTTATCCAGCATTTAGTTCTGCAATTTCAGTTTAACTTTTCTTTTATCCACTGTGGGGTTGTCGGAGGTTAATAATACATTACTCACTCTCATTTCCTCTTGTCTAAGATAGCTCCTTTAATTACTGTTTTTGTAGTTGGCATCCCTGAACCACACGTGGCGCAGTCTTTGAACTCAGAGAGGCACTCGGGATACGATCGGAGACCCAGGTGTTACTCGTTTTCTGTGGGTACAGCATGTGAATTCCAGCGTGAACTCTTGCTGTACTTGAAGGGGGTTTGCATTGGATCATAATACCATAACGAAAATAGGGAAGTGCAGATGCTAAACGTAATAACCACCTTCAATTTTAAAACACAGAGGGCAACACTCGAAGAAATATATGAATTAAATAGGAAGACTGAGTGAATGCGCGCAAGATTTCTTCGATTTTTGTTGTTGCTATTTGGGCTTTAGGCTCCATTTGTTCTATTTTGGGCGTAATGTATGGTGTTGTATCAGACTATAAAAGTGAGGCATCATAAATACATTATTTCGCAATTGAATCATTGCATGCATCCATTAATTTGAAGCAAATCGCTACTAAGGAAGAAATTCAATGGTAATGCAAGTGTGTTGTGGGACTTGAAAGTATTCATACTTCTTTGTAGGGGTGTTCACCATTACTACAATCAGCTGCTATAGAAAATTGCACTACCTATTTACTGGGTGACCGGGGTGGGAAGAGAGCGGCGATTGGTTATCAAGTTATTGAGTATCAAACAGTTTCAAGAGAGTGTGAGCAGTGAGAAATAGTACCTACTTTCCCACAATTGACCGCTCGATTTCTGTCATAAAGAAGTTGTCAACTATGCAATGCACTGGGGTGGACGAGTCCGGTGAGTTTGAGAAGACTAATGCCAGTCACCCTTCATTTTATTTAGATAATATTCATGTAAAGCTACATAGTGGTATTTACGATCATTGCTTTATAATTACCGGATCGATACATATGGAGAGATACCTATATAAAATGCTACCATTCTGTTATTTTTCCTTGATTTTCTATAACATACTCAATTTTTATTTTATTATTTCCTTGATAAATAGTTCTAAACATTAGTTGAGCACTAGTGGTAACATTTTACGACCGCTTCTCGTCTAATTTTTGCTTTATACTCTTTGAAGCTCCTATTACAGCAATCTCCTTATTATAATCGTAGGTTTTCCCAGCGAATCTGATGCTTGAAGACCTCTCTGGCATTCGGCAAGATCAATTGATCGTAGTTGAAAGAATTTTCGACGGCGTAACGTGCCATCATCTTCAGGTTGCGTCTACTGGCCGGTGTGAGGAGCGCAGTCCAGGACGCGACTGCTGGGTGTCCTCATATGAGGACACCGATGTTCTGAGAAACACATCTCACTTTTTGGATTGTGTATACAAGCAAGTCATTGAGATCCGGCTACGGAGCAACCTCATAAACAAAGATAACGGGTTCCAACTAAGCCAAGCTTGGAACCCAGCACTGAAGCGGCTCCGCAAATACCAAACAGCACATTTAAGGATATAAAAGCCGGGGTCCCACAGGGGAGCGTATTCGGTCCTTTACTGTTTGATATTTACGTAAACAATATTCCGCAGACCACAGAAAGTTATTTATCCCTGTATGCAGATGATACTACAGTTTATGCTAGCAACATGAACTTAAGATACGCCATACGCAAAGTACAAAAACACCTTGAAAAACTGACACAATGGTGTAACTTCTGGCGAATCAAAATCAATGAAAATAAGTGTCAGGCAATAATATTCTCAACGAGAATAAAAATTCCAGATGTCAAGTTACATGTGAATGACTTAGAAATAAATTGGGTGGACCAGGTGAAGTACTTGGGACTGCGACTAGATGAAAGGCACACATGGAGTAAACATATAGACGATAAAAGAAATAAAGTGAGAGCTAAACTAGCCGGCCTCTACCCCATGCTGAGAGGCGACGGCCTATCCACGGCGACAAAGATCCTCCTTTACCGTGCGATTATCCAACCCGCTTTCCTCTACGGGTCGGAAATATGGAGCATGGCGGCCGACTGTCACGTCAAAAAAATGCAAGCACTGGAAAACAGAGCGCTGTGCATTATCTTGGACGCTCCCAGATATCTAAATAACAGAGAAGTTAGAAGACCACTCTCCTTTGCAACACTGGCAGATACAATAAAACTAAAATCAGAAATTATTTACCAAAGAAGCTCTGTATCCAAATATGATCTTATATCAGAGATAGGGGATGAGTCCGAGGTGATGCGTGACATCAAACGTCTGAAACTTACTTTGACAAGGAATATAATATTTACCCACTCCCCCAACCTCCCTTACCCCAAGACCTCCCATAGTGTAAATAGGCCCCTCTCCAGTTATGTGTAGGTCCTGAATGACTATAAAACAGACCCTCCATTAAGCCAAGTAGTACAAGTTATTAATTATAGGTTCCCTTGTAACAATTAAAACTTACTAAACATCCTCCAATAGATTAATAGGTCCCTTGTAAATATTCCCTCCAATTATTAGCAAATGTGTTGTGTTTTATCTCAAATGTTCATAAATTAGTCTTAGAATATCTTGATTATTAGTATTAGGATTATACCAAATTATGTTGGTGCCCTGGCTTGAAAAGGCTGACGGGTTTGCCAAACCAGTCTGACAATTGTACAAGACATGACATTACAAAAGCCATGTCCAGCAAACCAAATATCCGACAGCAGCAGAAGGAAGATTCCTGGAGCTGTATTATCACAGTGGCAGATGCTAGCCAGATGACGCTGTGCTGTGCTGTGCGACCCAGCAGTCGCGTCCTGGATTGCGCACCTCCCGCCGGCCAGCAGACGCAACCTGAAGATGATGGCACGTTACGCCGTCGAAAATTCGATCGTCCACGATTAATTGATCCGGCCGAATGCCCGAGAGATCTTCAAAAATCAACTTATTATTCAAATTATCTTCCCCAATATCTTATTGATGAATTCCTTAAAGAGGCCAAATATTAACGGTTTAAATACCTTTTAAATTCTGAGAGCTTCAGAATAATTTGCAGATGCAAACATTGAAGCATTAAAAAAATATTTTTTTTCTCCTTCAATCGTATTGCTACCCAACACGAATGTTTAGGCAAAGCACTTGTTTCTTATTTTTTGGTTCCTCCCGCAGATAGGTTTCAAGAAATACAATTCGTGATTTATTCTCTGTCAGGAGTGGAGGAAGAGACCTTTTAATTCAATTTAATTTAATTGCAATGGAGCGCACTCTCAGTTGGCAATTTCCATACACACCTTTTCTCCCTTTCCTGCACCCACCTACGTTTACCCCCTACATGTTCAACATTAAATTCTTTCAACGTTTTTGGTAAATTATTAGTAATTTCTTTTGGTACTTGGATGGTTGACCTTTTAATATACTTGATTAATGTTGGCACAGTTCTGTTATCAGAAATCATTATTTTCAACAGATTTATGTTTGGGAACACAACACTTCACATCAGTCAGCCATCTTTACGTTTAATCTCATTCTGATATATCAGAATAATATTTCTCCGCATTTGTGTTGTTTGGTATAGGTATTTATTTATATTATTTTTATTAAGTCTTGTAAAGATAAACCTTTATTTTACAGCGTCACTGAATGATAGTTAAAATTATTAAAAAGCGGACGCTTTAAGCCTCATTTTGAATATTACGTTCCTTAATTATTATTATTATTATGCAGCAGTGATGTGATAAAAGTAGTTGGTTTGGAATCGAAATGGAATGAATTGTGTGATTGTGTGATTCACCCAGCTGACCCGTGAGTAATGCAATTATCAGCACTGGCGCAGAGCCAATGTCACGTGCGTTCCATTCTGTATGAAAAAAACTCCGGGACAACGGATGGACTATTTTTCCCGCTGATTGTTTTAGTTCATTCGTAGCCCCATACACAATCCCCTGCACATACATAACAGATTATACTTTTATTTAAGGTACAACATATTTTTAATCAAAATGCTATATGGACAGTGTGTTATAATTAACTAATTCATTACTTGAGTTAAACGACGATTTAAAAATTTCTTGATAACGACTCCAACGAGTAATTGCTTCTTTTTGTTTTAGCATGGCAACTGAGTTATGTACAAGTATCGATCGATGATAATTGTTTAGCTTATTTGCAGAGTCGTCATTTAAACTTCACTGAATTTACATAATTAAAGCGACTACTTACGCATGCTGAACTATCGAACAAATTTGACTTATAGTTCTTCATGTGACCAGCCGCAACTATGGAAATTGAGTGCCTCTAATAAGTCTTGAGACCAAACAAAATAAGCAGGAATACTTGTTGTTGTAATTAAATGTATACAAAATCCATTCAGTTCTTATTTAATAATGCTTAAAATGTTTACGAGCCGTCACAATATATTATACAGTTTCATCCAAAATTAGGAATTTGGGGATAAGGAAATTACTTCATAACTAACACATCGACAGAGTCCAGAGTAATGCCAGTCAGCCTGTTTAGGCGTGCATCTGTGACAAGGTTCAGTTGCAGAATAATGTAACAGCACTGTTGAGATTACAATAAGTAATGAAACATATACAGAAATCATAGCATGTATTGATTAATATTGCACAAATCTACGGTTTCATTGCAAAATATTCAGTTTGTGTTGCCTGTTTACTATCTGAAATTAGATTGTTTGCAGATGACATAATGCTGTATAAAAGAATCAAAACGATAGAGGATTGTAAACAGTTGCAGGGTGATCTGGACAGGATATCTAATTGGGTTAGTAAACATGGAATGAAGATAAATGCAAAGAAGAGTCAGCTTATTAGATACACAAATAAAAAACAAAAGGTTAATTATGAATATAAGGTGGGGAAAGAATTGCTTGCTGAAGACTTGAAATGCAAATATCTTGGAATTACTTTTGATAACAAACTTAACTGGGCAGGACACATAGGACAGGTGGTAGGAAAAGGTTTCAGAGTTCTGCACTTGTTGGAGAGAGTTATGAGGGGATGTACGAGAGAAGTCAAGGAATTGGGTTACAAAACTTTGGTCAGACCATTGCTCGAATATGGTAGTGTAGTATGGGACCCTCATTTTACGTATCAAATACAGGAGTTGGAGAGGGTGCAAAGAAGGGCTGCTAGATTTGTTTCTGGAAATTATTGCAGAATGCAATCAGTGACGGATATGATAAAGGAGCTGGAATGGGATTCATTGCAAGACAGGAGGAGGATGAGGAGGGTCATGGGAGTGTACAGGGCATATAGTGGTGATGAGGCATGGAAAGATATTGCAGTAGGTATGAAAAGTAGTGCATGGAAGGGAAAAGATGACCATGACCACAAGCTGGCACTCGATTTCAGGCACAAGGGTGTAGGAAGATTCTCTTTTTTAGGTAAGGGTGTCAGGGATTGGAATGAGTTACCAAGAGAAACGATGAATAATTTACCGAAAACTTTGAAGGAATTTAAAGAAAAAATTTGTAGAGGGCAAATGTAGGTGGGTGCAGGATAGGGGGAAGATAGCTGTGTAGGGAAATTGCCACCGGAGCCTGTGCTCCATTGCAATTAAATTAAATTAAAAAAAATTAAATTACTGTTGAAGCGTTCCAGATAGATGCTGACAATTTGTAACACAGAATTTTCTTGCAGTTAAAATAAGAAAAAGGCACTGTTATATTAGATTAGGTACTTTTATCGGTGTTTACTGAATTCAGTAAGTTACAACTGTTCTAGATCTTCGAGCGTATGTTCATGCTCAAGAACACGAATAGTTTAAATTTACCAATCTCAACTATTATTAGATTCGATATGGTTTTCCCTATTTTTATCCCAAAAATTTTTGTTTTCTAGAACTGTTCCTCAAATTCTCAGCAGCAATTCCGCTATTGTTCACTACAGTTTGTATTAATACACGGCTCATAAAAGAAAGGTTGCAAAGCTTGGTAATAACTGGCTGGTGGAAGTTTCGGTAGCATTTGTCTTCATGTCTATCAAAACCTTAACTTTGTCCACAACCCGAAGGATGGCTGGATCCGGATCCTCCCGAAGGAAGCATACTGAGCCATTGTGTCAGAGGTAGGAGGGCTAGTTCCAATCATCAGGGACTTATAGCCTAACTTTGTATCCGAACCACCGACCCGAACAAAACACAGACCGTAAAATTTCCTTGTCACAGAGGGTTCCAGATTCGGGGCCTTGAATGTAGTAGCGGACGCCCAATCCAATGAACTACCAGACAACTCTACTAATATCGTAAGTCGGATGATATCATTCGTCTCAAATGAAACTTTAATTTACAGACTTCCCCCAAAATCTTGGATGTAAGGTGCTTGCACTGTTATTGGAATTTCCTTAAATTTCACTGTTTTAGAAGCATTTTTAATAGCCTCGTATTACGGATCTTACAAATGATGGCCTGAGCAGAATATAACTATTTGCCTAGAAGAGACGAATGAAATATACAATGACTGATTTAATAGTAACGTGCGCCTATGCAATTTCAGTACTATGTAGTTCGTAAAAACCAAATAAGCAAATAAACGTTAATCTTTTACGAAGGCAAAATATTAGAACTAATTGTGGACATTACTATTTTACTAACAAACTATATATTTTGATGTGTATTTATAACAATAAAAGTCGTGCATAATTGCTATAAATACAGCTAATATGCAGTCTGTTCGTACCGTTGATTTTGAGATATGTTTTAGATTTATCTGCAGGTTGGGTCGGGGGAAATGCCAGTTATGCGTAAAAGCTGTCAGATGTGGTTGGAAGAGCTCAAAAGACGTCGGCTACATAAATTTCCACCGGTGAAAGGAAGAGATGGCTTTAACCTCTGAAATTTTCTGGGATTACAGGTCGGGCGTGGAATGGAAACAAAAAGCAGGCCTTTGACTTTAAGCTTAGTGGTACTTACATCAAAAATGTGATCCGCACATGTGAAATGTAATACGTACATGAGAATAAAAAAGCCTTTGAACATTTTTATTCATTTGAAAACTTGGTATGTATAATTCACTACTGTATGTAACAATCAACTTTCTAAGAGCCTGCACTAATGTAGGAAAATGTCTCATTCAAATTATTCTAAAATAACGCGTTTAAATTAAGAAACTCGTTCGTTAGTTTCAATGCCTACTCAATCTACAATTGAAAGACCAATAAATAAATAAATATATAAATAAATTGTACCGAAACTGTGTGTCTTCTTATGTTTAAACTTTTTAATAGTGTAGTAGGCTAATAGTAAGTGTAAAAAACGATTTATGGCTTTTTTTAAGCGGTGTTACCAAATCGTGAAGTTACAACACATTTGAGCTCTCCTGTCAAGAAATCTAGAAATTTCACAACCTATCAAAAAGGACACTGGCGAAATAGCTAATTTACCATCCGGATATTCTTTTTACCTTTCCACTTAACAATACAAATAAAGATTCGTATTCTGGTAATATCGTATGGTCTTACAGCGGCACACACAAAATATATGTTCGTGTTTCAGATCAAATACATTCAGCTTTGACTGGTATGTTTTGATGTATTTTCCATTGATTTAAAACATCTATCAATAAATTCAGTGCACTGGAGTTTTTCACCTAGAACTCAGTAGAGGAGGGTGCATGTGTTCCGACTAGTAACGAACAGGATGAAGTATTGTAACATTGAGTTTAAGGTTTGTAACTAGATGCACAATAGGGAAAGCACCTTAATTAAAAAAAAAAATTATATCTCTGAGTGGTAGAAACGATTTAAATTGTTGTTAAGAGATATTATTTACTTACGGAAGTCATAATTTCATCACCACAACCTTTGCAGAATTTATAATTTGTAGAAAATTTCGTTTCTGTGTAAATCAAAATTGCGGTATAATTAAACCCCTTTCCTGAACGTTACGTCTGATAATTTGCTTTACTTAGCTCCTAACTAGTTTAACAGTATTATTAATTTTCCCTTGTTCATTTTTAGCTTACTATTTTTTTTAAAACGTGTCTTTGAATAATGGCTCCTCATACATTATTTTGGTGCATCAAGTGTATTATGCTATATTACGGCTCCGCATTTACGAAAGTTATAATCCAGACACATTTCGACACAGGTGAAGGACGCAGTTTTCATGTATGTACCTTTACTACGTGGTTTTGGATGCATCAAGAAAACAATTGTTACCATCGTGTGATACTATTGTGATAGGGAAACTTAGTTATGGAATGTCTTCCAACATATTTACATTTTTTAATTTTAAATTCACACGAAGTTCGCAGATTCTTATTCTCCTGATTGTTAATAGCTTTTCAAATGATAACGCAGAAGCATTTTGCAGTTATCGCATATATTTAATAATTCGTTCAAGTCGTGGGAGGGGTCTGCTTCTTTAATGTATCTTTCTGGAGTTTTGCAGGTCTCCCGAAATCTCGACATAGCAGTAAACACATACATATAAGCCGAACTGTTGTTGCACAAATACCTTTTTCTGTTTCTTAACTAGTCGAACGAACGTGGAGAAGCAATTCCCAATGATAGGAACCCATGTTTTTCCATTTTTTTAAAAAAATGAGCCAGAATTATAAGTGAAATATACTTATTGAATATCATACATTATATACATTTTTGGCATAGTTAAATATTATTTCCAAACTTTAGTAATTGTACATCTGTTTACTTACTGTTGTTTCCGAATTCAAGATATTAATGTTCATATTTATGCGTTTGTCAAGTTCTAAAATTTGTTCGTTGTTCGTAAATGAATGGATACTTGTCAGCTATTCAATTCATATTGGTTATAATTTCAAGAACCTTTTTAATTAATTTCAATTACGCCTGATTATTAATATTTCAACTGAAGTAAATGATGAAACTTATGAACATGTGACGGAGGGTAACACTCTCTGTAATTCCAACCGGACCTGCAGTTTCAAATAATTAACGCTTTCCCTATCCTACTTGTTTGTTATTCTACATCAACTAGAAGACTATACTTGGACAGTTTCTTGGAATTTTGGTATTGAGGCTACACACTGAAGGAAGTGCTACACCGAAAAAGGTAATCCCATAACATTCTACTGAAGTTAGTAATTAAATTTAGTAACCCTCGTGTAAGTATTAAGATATAAAGGCACCTCAATAATATGGAGCGAATATTTTGAAGCACCTCACAAAAAATGATGTACGGAAATGTTGCATCAAATTATTTCTTTCCTAGGCACCGGTCTCGCCGCTCGGTCAGTCAGAAAAATGTGTAAATGACCTTGCTCTACAAGTTAGCGCGTATGCCATTTTAACATATTAAAGACGTTTTAAGTCACTTTCTAATGAATAAATCTGACTACTTCAATTAAAGGTATCAAATACAATACGATCGTAGAAAAAAACTTTCGTGTTCGAGATTAAATTTCTTGTAATTCTGATCCTTAGTAACAGTTTTGTTTCTACGTTCTGCTGTGGACAACAAAACTTCAGCATCACAAATTTTCTTTTACTATTACAAGCATTGAAGGTAATAATTCAGGCTAGAAACCTTTGATTTTAACTGAGCTAATATCCAGAGATCATGATGGTGTATTCCTGAAAAAATTACTATTAAAAAAAAGTACCTAACAAACTTTAGCGTAGCATTTTGCTTAGCTATGTACTACCGACATAGGACTCTCCGATGTGTTTTACTGAGGTCATTATACGTCAGAATCTGTTTCTCGTTTGCTCGCAGATTACAGCCCCCGGGGGTATTGGATACCACTACTTTGGCAGCGGTCAGATGCCTTAGCAGTGTCCATCAAACGATGAGGTCATAGTTGATATGGTATGAAAAGGATTAAAGGTATCCACTCTACAAGAGGCTTTATAATGGCCTGATATCCCTCAGAACCTAAGAATCAAAGACATAATGCGTAAATTAGTTGACATCTCCTAGAGCAGTGATTAACAACATACAGTCCGGAGTTAACATGTGGTCGCCAGGTGTATCACTAAATATTTAATTCTAATTTAGTTAAAGATATCCTAAGAAATAAATAAGTCAGTAAAAATTGCCAAAATAAAATGGATACAGTACTCGTGTTGAGGCTATAAGAGAGTATTAGTCATACGTCTACAATATTTACGCAACCATGCAAAAATCTGGTATCTCAGGGATCTAAGGATATCACAACATCGTTACTGAAACAAAATACATTTGCAGTTGACATCAAAGAGAACAGTGTTGCTTTAAGTATTAAGTTAACAATCGTTTTATGACGGCCTCGATACAGCTGTATGGCGGTACCTGCCGATAACGACTAGCAGAGTTGGTTAATAATATGTTAAAAGAAAGTCTCATATAAGTTAGTTGCCTGTAGAACAATTTTCCACATTTTACTTGATTTCGAGATGAAAAATGTTGAGAAACGCTGTCCTAGAGCACAAAAAAATAGCTTGGCCAACAGGTTATTTGAAAAACTCAAGCCTCAGTAGTGTGTTGGTAGCTGAAACATTCAAGGGTTTCCTACCTAATAATCCATTTAGAAATCCTTACTTGTACCCGACTTAATTTTTCGACACGTATATCGAAAAGATAGAAAAATTCTTGCAGCTTCATATGATCATTTCTGACCTATTTCTGCTGAAGAAATTAATGTGGTATTTTATCTTTATGAGATGGGTTTGAAGATTCGGGGTTTGGCACTGCATAGATGGACGCTCTTCTTAATAACTCCAGGCATTCGGAAGTCAGATTTCAGTTAAGAGAGCTTGAATATGATGACATAACATAATCTGAAACTACACGCTGTGTCGACAGCGGCACAATGTTGGTTCACGCTATATTGGACTTCAACAGGCTTTAGCGTGCAGAGTGGTAACTGTTGCTTGCAGCGTCCTGTTTATGTCCCTACGTGCATGACACGTTTAGTGGGTGACTAACCCAGATCCCATGAGGCTGATTCGATACTGCCATCTAGTGTTTCACCACAAATATTACTACAAAGAACAAACTGAACTTTAAAACCGCTGAAAGTCGATTTTAAAAAAGAGTTTGACAAAACGAAATAATAATTATTTACTTTGTCGTATATCATCAGTCCATCACTATTAATATTTTTTTCTCGAAGTGTGTTGTACGTGTACTAAAATTAAAATTTACCAAAAGTAGTAAGCTTTGGAGGAAGCGATCAAGAGTTCATAACTTTTTTTGTAGACATTAAAAATACACCAAATATTTCTTTGATATTTTACATATGTATGAGAGATCTGAATTTTCGTCGAAAATCATAAGTTTTACCCCCAAATTACTCCTGGGGGTTGCAAAATGTCAAAAATAAAATGCGTAAAATTTTTTTGTGTTTAGCTTTTGTGTATTTTTCTATTACCTTGAATGATTTCTGACTTGGCAGAGGGTCAGCAAATGAAAATTTTGAATTATTTTATAAATAAATTATTTGAAAACGGCCATGAGCAACATCTCGAAATATGGTGCCTTTGAAAAGATCCCAAGTTGCTGCAAAAACTGCTCATATGTTAACAGTCTTGCGAGGTTTGCTAAAAAACAAATCTGCAGAAAGCTTTCGAGCATTACATCTATTTTATTTGATACGATATGTTAAACGAAAGGTACTACATAGATAGCTATAATATTTTACATACAGGTGAAGTTTCACCAAAAATTCGGCGAAAATTATTTACCCCAGGGGATCGGTAAAGGTTAAAGCCAGATTTCTAAAGATATAGAAAAAAATCCCAAATACAATGAGTTCGAATTATGCATAGCGTAGTATTTTATTCCCCAACTTTTGTATATTACTCTTTTCCGTTGAATGATGTGGAACCACAAAAGCGTTGCTGCCGGCAGAAGCTAACTGAAAAATTCACGTCACATAGTACTACGAGTATAGGAATGACCGAGAAAATAAGATAATAGAAATAATGGCCAGAACCGAATTTTTACATAGGTACTCATTTTTCCCTAAGTTATCAGGGAATGGAATAGGAAGGACTTAAGTTGCAACAAAATTTAGAAATCGACAGGAATGGGTATCGAGATACCGCTCCGGCCATCCTGATCTGGGTTTTCCACGGTTTTCCTAGATCGCCTCATGCGAATGCCGGAATGGTTCCTTAAGATAGCCCATGGGCGTCTTTTGCCATATCCCGTGATTCACTTCTAATGAACAGGGGAGTAATAGTAATAGTAGCAATAATTTCAGTAATGATCTCTGCATTGGCGGTCTGCGAAAAACAATGCAGGAGGGAGCGTTTGAGAATATTATATTTTTTTATTTTGTCGGAGATATTACACAAAGTACTACACATGTTACTTCAATAACTTACACATAAATGTGATATGACATGACTTTGTGGTGAAAAATACATCTTTGACCTTAAATCATCAGTGGGGTGTCGTAAAGGACAAAAGGTCAAAACTGCTTCTTTGAAAATATGGAAAATCCCGGCAAATACATTTACTTAAAATTTATCTTATTGATTAACCACTTCATTCCTCAACTTTTACGTATTTTATCTTGAATAACAACTGACATTGGCAGAAAGGCAAAAACTGAAAATTTATATTTAGTTTATATCATTTTTTTTAACGGTGGGGGGGGGGGGTACATCCGAAATATGGTGTATTGGTCTTTGAATAGATCCCAGGTTGCTGCCTAAATTACTCGTATGTTAGAGAATTTAGCGTGGTCTGTCAGTAATATTTTTATCATTATTATTATTTCTTTCTTGTCATCAGTCTTTTGACTGGTTTGATGCAATCCTCCATCCCTATATTCTGCTAACCTCTTCATATCTACATACCCATTACACCCACGTCCTCAATTATCTGCTTCGTATATTCTAATCTCTGTCTTCCTCTTCAGTACTTCCGTTCGACTGATACGTCCATTAACAAATTAACCAATCCAGCATGTCTCAAAATATCAGCTACCAGCCTGTCTCTTCTTTCTGTAAGCTTCTTCCACAAACTTCTTTCCTCACCGATCATTTCCAAAACTCGTTCATTTCGTAATTTGTTTGTCCACTTAATTTTCAGCATTCTTCTGTAGCACCACATTTCAATTGCTTCAATTTTCTTTCTTTATGGTATTTCTGAAGTCCATGTTTCGCTAGCATAAAGTGCTGTGCTCCACACATAGAGTTTTAAAAAGATCTTTCTAAGTTATAGAATAACATTTGAAACCAAAAGTTTTCTCTTTTTCATAAAGGCCCTTTTTCCTAAGGCTATTCTGTTTTTAACATCATTCCTGCTTCGGTCGTCGGCTGTAATTTATCAGAATTCACTTACTTCTCCTGTTGCATCTGATCCTATGTTTATATTTAATCTACTGTCATTCGTATCATTTCTGCTACATTTCATCACTTTTGTCTCGCTTTGATTTCTATTTCTCCCAAAATATTCCTTGAATATTTTGTTCATGCCATTCAGAAACTTCTCAATGTCCTCAGCCTGTCCTAATGTCAAAGATCAAAACCGGTTTTTGAGAATATCAAAAATACTAAGAATTAAATTGAGTTACATTTTTTATAATGATTAAACATGTTATTCTTCAGATTTTGTATATTCCACTTTTATCTTAAATAACGTCATACAGGGACATAAAGGCAAAAAATTAACTTTTTTAATCAGTTTGTACGGATTTTTTTTTTGAAAATGGTGAGAAACAGGACAAAATATGGAGCCAATATTTTTCAATAGATCCAAACTTGCAGCAACATGTACTCGCATGTACAAACCAATAGCACTCTTTCCTTGAAGGACATGATGTGTAAATTCACATATTTTTTTATGTTGTACAAGATATTAAACAAAAAAATTCCTTTGAAATTTTTCAAATAGATTGGGTATGACCTGAAGTTGCGGCTAAAATTGAAAGTTTGACCTTCATGGGACCGCAAAACGTCAAAACCGGGTTTTATTTATTGTAGAAAGTCTTCCAATATTCTGGGTTAAAATTCGGCGCAGTAATTAAGTGCGTTGTTCTTCGACTTTTAGACTGGCCACTTTTGCTCTGAATAACGTCTAGCAGGGACAACAGGGATAGAACTAAAAATTTTGAACCAATTTGTACAGAAATTTTTTATACTGGTGAGGAGGAAAATCCCGATATAGAGTGCAATAGACTCTTAAAATATCCCAAGTTGCTACGAAAAGTACTCATATGTTACAAAACTGACCATTTGAGCTGTACTAAAAACAAATGTTTTTGAATTGTTGACGTGGACCATATTATTCTCTGCTTTATTGTCTACCAATCAAGCAAGACGCGCAGTATCAGTTGATTCCACTGGGCAACAAAGGTGTAAGCAGTAACAAGTGTGCAACAAAAATAAATTTTTCTATGTTACAACCTTGAAAAAGTAGTTGTGTTTTTTAAGTTTCGTAATTTTATTTTCAAATTCCAGACTCGAGGAAATGATGGATCAATTTACTGAAAGAGGATGAAGGCGAGGTCATTCCGCAGGTCGCGGTCAGCAGAAAATCATTGGAAATCGTGTGATTCTGCATCATGGTCGTAGTTCTACCGCAGGTTTGCGATTTCCAATGGATTTGTTCTGTGCGATTTTTTTCAAAAAACAGGCCGGTCCATGAATATAAATAGCGAAATTTTTGAAAATGGCGATACCGATAGCCAGAATTCCATGAGACTTCATACTGGGTTCTAGAAATACTACAGAAGATTCTATTGCCAACGGGCTTGATTCCATTCTTTATGCGTTAAGTTAATGTCCTGTAATGCTCAGAAATAATCTCTGAACAAAGAAGGGCTTAGTGAATGGAGTGCTTGGAATGGTGTACTGATCAGGCGAATCACCAGGAAATTTAAAATTGAGTTTAACAATTACACCGTACCGGCATTTAATGGTTTTCCAATTCTGCAGGTCGAAGCTGCATCTATGCTTGGATCACAGTCATGCACTAGGATGCATTTTCCGATTAAAGTTGTATTTGTATTCAGCATGGAAAAATCTCAAGGACTGTCTTTCCATAAAGTTATAATTGATATCGCCAAGACAGAATTCATTTATAAATCACTATTCAGTAGCTATTTCAAGATATAAAATGAAAGAAGGATTCATTTTTGTGGAAGAAGTTGAGTGGTGCAGATGTGAGACATTAATCTGCATGCCGATTCGAGCACAAGGGAAGGGTTTTACGTCAGATTCAAAAGGATATTCCAGCTGAGTAGTAAAAGCCTTTTTGAATTTTGTGATGGTAACAATGTCGTAGTAATAATAATATTTTAATTGAAATTCAAATAGCATTTTGCAATAACATTTTAAGAATAAATAATACGAAGTTAAAAACCAAAGATATTTGTGAGGTATGATCAAATTCTACACTTCACTAAACTGGCAGATTTAATTAACTAAAAAGCGATGTTTTGGCTACCTTAGTTGATCTAACGAATAAAACTTTTATACCAATATTTTTTATTATTATTATTATTTTACGAGAATTCGAGCCACTGCACCTTGGTTCTCTGTTTTCAGTAAGACTCTTCAGCCAAATTCTTTCTTCTCCCATCAGTAATAAAGTATGTTCGTTTCGTACTTGATTCTTCCAATTGCTTTTAACATTCTTCCAGAGTAGTAAAAGTCTAAATCATCGATTTTACTTGTTTCTGGCATTTCATAGGTCAAAGCATCTTAAAAAATTTTACTCCATACGTACAGTTTTAGTAAGAAATTGTTTTTGAGTTCTAACCCAATATATGAATCAAAATTACATATTTTTTTATACATATGTATATACTGTATACACTTAGAAGACTCTTTCACTATTTCTTCTGTGATGTTGATACCATTCTTTCTAATTAAGTTGTTAAAAAGACGCCACGTAAAAATAAATTCAGCCTACGGTGCAGTGAATGATTTAAAAAAAAAAACTTTTTAGTCGATGCCCTGATTTAAAAGAATTTTGCGAAAATAAACTAAACCTGTACGACACGTTGTAGAAACTCATTACTCCTTCTTCAAAGTAGATACGAGGGAAAAACGATTAGCTTGAAATTTGTTTTAGCATTTAACGTGAATTATTTTCTTAACATTGCTTCCGTAAGTAATTGGATCATTAATCGTTAGTGATAGGCATTAACAAATGTTTATTGGAAAAAGAAACGGGAAATATTTGTATAACCTATGTAAACTTTACATGTCAGTTTGGAAAGCTAATATTAGGCTAGCACTTATATTCTCTGTTTATTCTGTGGTAACATTGCATTAAATCAGATGTCGCGTTAAGTTTTGCAATTACCAGTTTAGTTAGCCTTTTAGACGTTATCAGGTTTTCGAACAGTAAAAGTTGCATCATGGATAAATTTAAATGACCTCTGTATCATTTACAATAATGGAGCATTTGCATTGCATAAAGTGTGCGGTGCGGAGTCAGATTTGTTCTGAAATAATGAAGCAACAATCATGATCTCAAAAAAACGGAATCAGGGAATGGGAAAGTCAGAATAGAAAGAAAGAATTTCAGAATTGCAGAAAATTAGCAGACTTCATAAATAAGATCTAAGGCGAAACCTTTAAAGAAATATGAAGTTCTTCAGAATTTTAGATTGGGTATATATTTGTAGAGCTATTTAACATGCCACTTACGGTTATTCGAAAAAAATACTTATAAAAAAATATTCGAGTTTTTATTAACTTGGTGGTACATAGAAAGTGTTATCTACAAACTCGTGTATACCAGTATGATACATCTTTGTAGGCTTTTCATGGTGGAATCTACGAAAACAGCAGCAGTAGAGCTGTGGAAATGTTGTGTTCTCGCGTCATCATCCGGTGAATACTACATTTTATCATCACGCCGGGAAAATCTGTAATCGTATATAGTTGTCATATGGGGGCAACAGAAGGTGCTTCGCAACAACAGCTCACTCCATACTTCAAATTCAATTTATGATGATGCAAAGAAAAAACAGAGGCATAAGAAATTTAACTTGTTTCACTAATTTAATTTCTTTTTACTTCATACCAAACGCCAAAAAATGTTGCACAATCATGGCAACTAAATGTTGTGCGGTGATATTAATAACTAAGTTGCAGAAAAGTTCGGTTGTGATTAAAACATGTTTAATTAAGGCAGTTATACTCAGTTTGCAATATGAACTTCCGAAATATGGAACCAGTACGAATACACGCAATCCTCTTTCGAAAAAGTAATTTCAGTGTTTTACTTTGAGATACAGATTCAAAAATTTAAATTTGCGCTAAACAGTGGTCAGTTTCGAAGGATACCTCCTATGTATTTGTACTATGCTGCTTCAAAATTTGTCCTGCGGAGCTAGGTTGTGCAGTTGATGGTCTTTACAATCTAGAAGAAGTCAGACCTACTGAGATAGGCATGGATTTTTGTTGTTACAGTTTTTAAATTTCAGTAGCCGATATGAGCACCTCGCCTAAATACTATAAATTCCCGTTTGTTCTGGGGTTTACCGACTCGTCGACATCGACGTTGCTAAAGCATAGAAACGACTTGGAGGGAGTGGAGGCATTGAAACGGAAAGGAATTCAGCCATCACATGATTTCGGGAAACCATTGAGAACCCGATAACTGAACAGCCGGACGCAGTTTCGAACCCTTGTCCACCCAGATGCAAGGCCTGAGTGATACCACTCACACATCTGTTTCGGTGTCAATTTATTGATAGTGTTAACACTATTATTTATTTAGAAATTAAATTATATCATTTCAAGAAGCGATCTTATCACAATTTTTCATGGAATTACCATGTATGCCTATACCTTTCTGCAAAATGTGCTAAATTCCATGTGTTAATCTTTTTCATAACAGATGTATATATTTATCATCATAACCCTTGACTATAAAAATTACCCTCCAGAAAAGAGTACTTGTCCGGTTGATTGTATTCATTGTAATCCGTATTCTAGGATCACATAATGTTCTGAACAACTAAGACTTGCTATTCCAGAAGTTGGATTGGGATCGGTGATACCAGTAAAGTGATGCTAGCACGCTGAACACTCCACGGATATTTCAGTCAGAGAATTTAGTTATATTTTAAAAATTTCTGGATCCCTGCTAGAACATTTGAATAATTTTTTTAAGTGATCTTTTCTTCGTGAACTGTCGTGAAATCCTCATTTAGCTTACTGGAAGCAATAAAGCTCTCCAAAGGTACTGATAGTAAAAGACTTTTAATTTTTGTTGGTGCAGTGCTAGTTGAGATATACCTTAGTATTTATCGGTCGGTTGTGTAGCCAATTGTTGTATTATTTGCTGAGTGTAAAGCGGATAGCCACCGCTATTCTGGCCGCAAGCATCGACCGTTCGGATGAGTGCTGTTTGATGTCGACTCGCCCTGTGCGTGGGCAATTGCCTGTCGCGTATCGAGTTGCTGTTAGCCGCAGGGTGAAGGGGATCCTCTCTGCCAAGCGCGAGGGCCCCGACTCCAGAAATAATCGCACCTCCTCGAGCGCCGTCTCTCTCGGAATCAACAACACGCGAGTTGCGGGGGCGGCCATAAACACGGGCCAGATAAGAGCGGCCCGGGCTGCCGCGGCACGTCACGGGCTCCAAAGATTAAAAACAATACCGCCACACTGCGCTCTGACCAGAGGAATAAAAGTACTCGTATTTTTAGCAGTTCACTTTAAATATGTGTAAATGATAAACTGGACCGTCTCTCCTAGAACAGCATCCTCACTATAACATAAAATAGACAAGATAAGACAAAAAAACTACGAATGACCACAAACAAAACAGAATGCGCGAATTTTATTCGATATGAATTGCTGTAGTGACTTCACCTTCTGCTTCTAACAGTGACTATATCTGACTATTACTATTTTTGCATTAATGAAGGATCAGATTTTTTTTTTCAAAATCCTTGATATTTTTTAATGTTACCATCATCGTTTTAAATATATCACCAGTATTAAGGTATAGTTATGTACTGGCAGAGCATTGTGATTGAAAATTAGTGAGGACGTAGTGTATAAAATTCTATAAAAGGTTAGTGTAAAAAATGCAAGGATATTCCTTTTAAAAGTTCAAATTGACATATAATTATATCTGTTTCCATACTTTCCATAATTCTAGCCCTACAGTGCTTAATTTTTTTTAAAAGTTTTCTTCAAATCTTTCAAACATATGGTGGATCTATTACTTCATAATATTTTCATAGCGTAGTTATAGATAGTGTTAAAGAAAAATGATACTCGCCCAAAATGTACTCACTCAGAAATATGTTTGCCATAGCGGAAGACTGGGAATAGGGATTTGCTACTAAGCAGTAATGCCTTTCATAGCAGCTTCGCACTGTATTGTGTTATTTGTATTTTGGATAAAAGATAAAGGCTTACTCTTCCATGGGGTCCGCCAAGTTTAACTTCCTCAACCGACGAGCGAATAACTATCAACAACGTCTTATTCCCTTACTCCAAGTCACATTTCCTCATCTGACGACCAAATCACTATCAACAATGTCTCCAAGTTTAAGTTCCTCATCCAAAGAGCGAATCACTGTCAACAATGTCGTGTTCCCTTATTCCAATTTTAACTTCCTCTACCGAAGAGCGTATCTCTATCAACAATGTCTTATTCCCTTACTCAACACGCACCGAACGTGGTGGGTGAGCGGTAACGCTCTGCCCTCGCATTCGAGATGACGTGGGTTCGAATCCCTGTCCGGGCACTCAGATTTGGATATTCCATGATTTCCCCTAAATTACTTCAGGTGAATGCCGGGATGCTTATTTCAAAAAGGCCAAGGCCGAATTCCTTCCCGTTCCTTGCCCTCAGTCCTTTTCCGCCTTTAATTACATCAACAACGACGAGGAGTAAGCAAATATATATATATATACTCCACACGCACTTCGGAAATATTTGCAGTTTAACCCAGAACTTTGATGGCCAATGTCATGATGAGGAATTGTGTACCACCACATTTCCTGTATTAAATTTTAAATTATAATTCTGCATGACTTAACGTCATGGTGAAAAATATGAACTGGTAACACAATACGTCTCTACTGTGACCTCCTCATCTAATATGGAAAATGATAATTATTGTTTCACGTTTAATCTGAACAAAAGAAGCTCACCTGGTATATATCAAATTCACAAAGTAATGTTTGCTAAATGACACTGAGGACGTTGGTAGCCTATACGAAGAGTTGTACCTGCAACTATTCCATGTCAAACCAACCACATTTAAGGGTTTTTTTTGGGGGGGGGAGGGAGTTTTGTGAGGTTCTAACAAGAGGTGGTATTTGTTTTTGAATTGGCTGTTGTGGGCAGCATAGGGAATTAAATGTCAGTCTTCCTTTTCATTAGGTAGTAACAGAGGAATGGAAACTTTATCAAGGTTATTGCTCCTTCTGAACTTAGAAAACTGGGTCACTTACGCTCTTATTGCGAGACGTTTGCGTGACTTGCGGCTGTGGGCTGTTATGGATTGTTTCCTCCCAAAAGCAGTAGGTGTACTTTATGCAAGTTATGGGGAGAATATGTGATACTATGCACGCAACGTTTCCTCGTATTTTTGGTTTGGTTTTCAGGTTTTTCAGGTCGACTGAAGCTATTCCATTTGAAGTCCGATGTTTTACATGAAATGTTACCCGCTTGATCTTTGTTTTAGCTTACGATGCATTCAGTGATTAGCCAAAGAAAAGACTGAATATCGTAAACTGAGATTCGATTCAGTGGCGATAATTTCCTTAGGTTGTTTGGTGATTATACTTCAAAGTCAGAACCTAATTTATCTTGTCCTTAATCATTTACCATGATTTAAACAAAAATTTCGACTCATCTACATTAACATATATTTCAATAAAGTTTAATTAAGTACCCGGATTTACAAAGAAATAATGTACTTATACATACTGAAACAACCGTTACTTACAAACTCACTCTTAAATTCAGTGCAGAATAAAGTCGCAATTCTACATTATCGTCAAAACCATGTTGATATAAATGCACCAGTGCGTTCCCCTTTAATCCTGAATAATGTTTTGGTATATACCTTAATAGAATAATTCCGGTGCTCTACACACAGCAACAAACGTAATGCGTATTTTGCTCATGTCGAATTTTTTTAAAGTTGATAATTTCTACACTTAGATTGTGTCAGAATGTCTAAACAAAATTCCCAAATAAAGGATACAAAAGAAAATATATATTGAGCTTTGCGACCGCTGCTTACATATTAGGCAATATAACTCACATAAAAGTATCTACTAATTTTAACTATCTCCTAAATATTGACGCTTGGTGGCCGAGCCGGTAACGTTTCTGCCATCGAGCATTAGATTTACCATCGTTTTTCGAAATCACTCCTGGTAAAGACTGGGATGCTTCCTAAAAATGGCCGTTGAGGAATACCTTCCCGTTCTTTGACCGCAATCCTAGCTCGGCACCAACAACATAGACGTCGACGGGTTGTAAAGCCAAAAAAAAAAAAAAAAAAAAAAAATCCGAAAATGTTTGTAACAGCCAGAATGACATTATGATAAAAGTAGAATAATCAAAAGAGGTTTAGAATATCTCAGATAATAACTAATGATTTACGAAATTTTCACCGTCATAGTTGCTTCCTTATTCTGTTTGTCATTAGCCAAGTAGTTTGAAGGCATTAAACCAATGCTATGATGTACTCTCGGTATGGAAGCTACCCCTTAATTACCTGGCTAATTACAGAGATGGACCCATGTTACTCTAAAACAGCATACATAAAATATAACATTGTCGCAATCGGTAGACAACAGTAATTCCAACCTTAGGATATATTACCTTTTGTGACTTTACCTACTATCTACAGTACTAATTTTGTAAGGGAGAAACAATTACGACTTAATTTATTCTCGAGGGAAGGAAGTAAAATCGAATTAATTGTGATATTTGCATATCCAGTCAAGTAAGACCAAAACATTTAAAGGAGTGAAAAAAGCAGCAAGGTACGGAGATCATGAAAATATTTTCTACTTATTTTAACGTGCGCGGTTTGTGCGAGTACCATAAAGTCTGTATCCTTGACTTTTATACAGTGCTTTATGTCAGTCTCGGAGAAAATGAAACTGCGCAGTTTCCGTTATCAGTGATCGTCAAAGAATAATAACTATAGCGAGTTAAATACCCAAGACCTACCCCAGTTTGTCATCCAGTTCTGTAGATATTTTAGTTCCTTAAAGTATATTCTGAACTTACCGACGTCACCTTCGATTTCGTCAATTTGCGGAACGTTACGAATTTAAATTGTGAATGTGTGGTTATTTGAGTGTGCCAGTTCAAGCGTGATACCTATCGGTGTTTGACGTAATATCCGATAGTAATCAATTGCCAGTATACAGCACTCGTTAATATGCTGTTAACTGAAGCTGAAATAATTATGTCGAATGAACCAAAATCGGTTTTAAAATGTATTTACAGTCAATGGAAAGGGTCAGCAATCAGCATAATTAATCACAGCTGAGACAAACAAAACTATAATTAATCAAATATCTGGGTTTAGTTCGGTAGAGTCTCACAAAGATATCTTTTATAATGATTTTTTGCGAGAAAACTACACAGATTTGGATCAGGAATATCGCTCCAGAATTTTACACGTATTACAGTCTTAAAATAATTTATGAATTTCTTCAGAACCACATGTTGGATTTTTTTATAATCCCATTCTTAGTTTGCGTGTTATGTCTGTAAATCCGCATCAACTTTTTGTGAATACGAAATCTCAAGTTGGAAACATGCAGGTATCAGATTTTTTTTATCTTAATCTCAATTTGATTTGACTCTCTTGTTAAAGAGCTTCTCTTTCATGGTCCGTATTAATTCACTTAACATGTTTAGTTAGGTGTTACTAATAGTGATGTATAGCTGTCTTTGCTAAGAACAAACTGTAGAATATTCTCTGCAGATGGATAGGCAATTAAAAATTTGATAATTTTATTTATTAAATGAACTTCTTATCTGTACTAACATTTCAACCGTTTCATTAAATATTTTCACAATGTTTTCTATTAATGTAAAGTAGATCACTGCTCATTACAGTAACCATTTTCATAGTTAAACTACTGATTCACATTGATTAAATAATTAAAGAATATCAGAATTAGCAACAGAAATGTTACAAGAGATGGTTCGAAGAGATTAGATATCGGTGAAACTTAAATTTGTCATTTACACATTTTAAAATGATTTAAGTAATTTATGCTAAACAGTTTTTAAAGACCGTAATGTTTGCGATGCTTTTGAATTGTTTTGTATGATTGTCTGATTTTAACCGTATTAAATCTGAAATTTTCATGAGGTGCAAGATGAAATCCATCTTACAGAAACGGATAAAATTTCTAAATAAACTTTTTAAAAAGTTTTTTAAAAGAAATATTTGTATAAATTTTTCCAGTACTTTATATCAGATAAAAAAACGAGTTTACACAGAATCAATCATAAAGGCAAAGAGAGTTTAATTAGCTAAAGAGACGCAATGTTTATGATCTTCGCATATAACTCCATTTTTTAATAAATGTAATACATTTAAAACTACATTTCTTTACATTAAAACCTATACATTTAGTGAGTCTTTGGTATAAGATACTGTAGGATCAAGATTATAATTGAAGATTAACTAATTGGAAAATAAACGACCATTAAGTTATGTTATGGAACTGAAATAATTTCGAGGATGTGTATTTTTAATTATTTTTGATTAATTCGGAACGAATAACTTAAGTCTACTTTGAAGTCTATCGATATCTGCATTTTAAGTACTGGTGTAAAAGAATATTTTTATCACAATAAATGAAACGGTGTAAAACACAATTTTTTTTTTTTCTGCAATTCAGGTGTGATTGCTTATCGCATAGGAAACATTAATAACAATTCATGTAGCCCGAGTGAATCTACGTTGATACCGTGTGCTCACAGGTTTTGCTGTAACCTGTTTACTCTTGGCGACCTAAGTTGGTGCTAACCTATACCTGTGCTTGGCGTAACTTCCGCTCTGGGATCAAATGTTAGTGTGTTCACCAGAGTTGTAAACTGGAACACGCTGGTTTATTTTCACTATGTATGTGGTAGGAGGTTTGTTGTAGGACTTGTCTGATCATATACTAGACCATCGTTCAGTAAATCGATACCAGAATTAAGGCCCCAACTTTGTCTTCAGGATTCGTTTGATTACAGCTAATAGGAGACTTATTTTTTCAAAATTATTTCAGAAATACCACATGTTTTGATTAAAATGTTCCAAAAAGTATTTCAAACGTATTGTATAAAGATTCGATGAATAAACAATTGTGTTTGGTTCGATTTGTCTTCTTGAAAAACAAAAAAGAATGTACACGGTCCGGTTGAATATTTGTTAACACATTCTCAACCTATCACATAGATTTAGAAATAGGCAACCACTTCTATATCATTTTAGTAGTTGGATGATGTGTGCGGTAATATTTGCGAATGTACTAACTCAAACTTAAGTCAGTTTTTACATTATTTTTAGCATTTCACATTTTTGAGAAGTTGGACTCAAATTGCGATTTTTGTGTTTGATGATCATTCAACTAGGCAGATTATTTTATAATGTGTGGTAAATTACTTTCGGGTATGGTATGTAAGAAAATTGGCAGCTTTTAAGTTCAATATTAATATGGTAATAGGCCATCTTCCCGCAGTTGCTGAACAATAATTTTGTGAATAAATCCGTCGAAAACAACTGGTTTGGTGAATTTTGTTTTTATTTAATTCCACAGACGCGTTTCGCCCTTGTGGTGTAGGGCATCTTCAGTGGAGATATAATGGTATTCCTTTACATGTCGGTCTGGAACAGCACTTCACACGCTTTCACATAACTGTTCATTACAGTTTTCTTTAAAACTATTGTTATACTAGTTGTTTTTTCTGTTGCACTTGTTCTTATGTTAATCTTTTTCTGTTTATTTACACCTGTGTGTTACACACGGTTTGTTTTGATTTTACTTTACAGTAAAAATCAAAACAAACCGTGTGTAACACACAGGTGTAAATAAACAGAAAAGATTAACATTAAGAACAAGTGCAACAGAAAAAACAACTAGTATAACAATAGTTTAAAGAAAACTGTAATGAACAGTTATGTGAAAGCGTGTGAAGTGCTGTTCCAGACCGACATGTAAAGGAATACCATTATATCTCCACTGAAGATGCCCTACACCACAAGGGCGAAACGCGTCTGGGGAATTAAATAAAAAACAAAATTCACCAAACCAGTTGTTTTCGACGGATTTATTCACAAAATTATTTTAAGTTCAAGATTGTTGAAAATAATTATTTTTCTGGTATAGCATAGTTAAATACAGTTTTATTTATCAAGAAAGGGCTCTGGAAAGGGAGAATTAGTCGTATTTTAACAATTGGGTGTTTTAAGTGTGCACATTCAGGTATTTCAGTGAAAAACAAATATATTTATTTATTAACTTATTAAAGCAAAACTTATTTCTCCCAATATTTCCCTGCTTAAAGAAATTTAAGAAATTGGATTTACTTGCTTACATAATCTGCTTTTTATCTTTATTACTGTCCGATAACGGTAGCCACATTAATAAAAACCCGGTAAAAATAATATCAGTTTTGTAGCGAAATTTACAATATTTCGTTAAGAGGCATGTTAGGTAGTTGATAAATTTTTGGTGACTATCAGACCGGTAGTTCAGTGTTACAGGCACGTGCTTTCAAAGTTCATTGCTTCGGTCCCGGGTTCCAATCCCGGTGGGAGCAGGAAACACTAATAGAGTCATTTTAAAAAGCACTAGAACGATGAAATGAGATACAGGAAACAGTCACATAATTTTTTGTAATACGTAATTTCTATTTTTTTCAAGCATGATGGGTAAGCGGTAACGCTCCGGCCTCGCTTGATGAGAATAAAGATTTGAACCCAACTAGATTTCGTTTTCCAGGGTTTATCCAAATCAGTCCAAGTCATACCCAAATTCCTTCCCTTTCTTTGCCTGCACCTCTATTGACCTCAACATAGACGCGTCATAAAGCCACGAGAAAAAAATTCCTGTATTTAGTTGGACAGCTTTATTTATTCTCATTTAAAATGCTTTGTAGAACCAGTCGTAATTTTGCAAATAAATATGCAGATGTAATGGATCATAACTTTTCATGCTCCACTAAAATGCTTTCAGACTCAACAGGAATTAAAACCGTATTGTGACCGTGACTACGCTCGACTAGAATGGAATGGCTCGTCACAATGGCCCACTGTGTTAGAACAATGGGGAAAATATGACAGAGCACAAAAATTACTATGTTTCAATCTGCATATGTGTTCGATAGAGAAGAGAAGAATATGTGACCAGGCTCCTCTGATTGTGAATGTCTGAGAAAACCGTACCAAAAAAAAAAAAAGAGGTCACTCACGCAGCAAAAATAGCAACGTTAGGCACCACACTAAAAGAAGGCGTGAACCTGTTGTAAGACAGGAGAGAGGACAGTTAGAGAGGCGTTTCCGAATCTTTTATGTGGACCTATGTGTATCACTCCTAATTTTTCTACCAATATCCTACCAAGCCTCATCACTATGTACAGTCTCAAGACACTGTTCACCATCCTAGTCCCTTCTAGTGACTACCAATCCAGCTGCTTTATTATGTCAGTTGCTGATTGTGGTCTACTATAATTTCCATAGAAAAATCTACAAGTCCTATACTTGATACGCTAAATAAGGGCCACACACTCGGTTTTCTGTGGACTGTTCTTTTATTCACACTCGATATAATATTCTCGTTAAAAGATTTTTTTCTCCGTGTTGTACTCGTCTGTAATTACAGTGCTCACTAAATTTTCTTCACTCCATCAACGGCAGCCAAGTTACCAATCTACCGATACCAGTAAGTCTTGAAGCCACATTACTCAATTGTTACAGACAGTAACTGAATTGTGAAGTTGGAAAAGTGTCACGCTTCCCTAAAACGATACGGAATTACTCCTTAGATTTTCACCTAATGGTGGTAAAGATATCTCATTTTAAAAATTTGTTATATTCTCATGAATTAAATATAGAGTAAGAAATACTGTATTAATTAGTACCTTTAGTACGATATTATAATAAATTCAACATCTGGTGACTGAGTGGTAGAAATTTCTTGAAGCTACTATTTTTTCAGAGATATCTTAGGTGAAAAATAGTTATTGGCAGCTATTACTATGCTTCCATTGTTGATAACGCGATAACATGTACAGATTTTTCGGTTATGTTATGAAACGAAATTATTACAATTTAAGATAAAGTTGACAGCATTTTTATAATTGTGTGTTCAAAATTCTGCGACAAATATAATAATTAAGTTTATCGATAGTAAATTATTCATAATTTGCAGGTGTCTGAGCGGCACATCAGTAAAATCAGTTTAGAATGTGCGGAAAAGAGGGTATATATAACGCTGCGCTTTTTGTCTTACATGTTTCCTCATTGGATATAGCTTCGTACAAATCTGGAGTGAATTAAAATAATTATTGCTAAACCTTCATGTTTCTTCATATTTATTTGAAATATAAAGAAGAAACTCTACTAAGGACTGTACACGGAGTTGTTTGTCTACGCTTTCAACCTGTTTGTATTCTGCAGATTAGAGTCCATTACTTGTCGCTACATTCTGCGTGTGAGGGTAAAAACCAAGTTCTATTTTACTTCAATAATGTAAACAAATAAAAAATGATTATCTATCATTTTTAACTCTTTAGATAGTCAGATTAATTTTATAAGTTAAAATTAATTAATTTAAAGTATGTGGTTGGTTAATTGCGTTCTTATGGAGGAGTTATGTGATTTTAAACAATTGATGCCACTGTTCTGTAACGTTCTTTCAAAATGTTCTAAAAACGAAAATTCACTGAGACTGGTTCATTTACACGTTTGCTACTGAATAATATACGAAAAAGGTTACAAAAACGATAAATGATTACTTAAATGATTTGTTAAACACATAGTTTTTAGATCACGGGTATTATTTTCTTAATCAAATGCGATGGAGCATATCCTGATGACAATTTTCTTAAACGCCTATATTCGCATTAAACAAACTTTTACATTACTAAACCTGGTGGCTAAGGCCCTGGCACGTGGATACAACTCCCATTTCAGGTATCCAAATTTCGATTTTCCATGGTTTCCCCAAATCACTTTAAGTGAACGTGGAGATGGTGCCTGTTAAAAGGTCATGACCGAATTCCTTCCAGTGCTGCCCTCCTCCCTCCTCATCCTTCCTGGCTCCAATGACTTTGTCATTGCTAAGCTGTAAATCCTGAATAAAAGAATGGTTTTTAATTCTTTTAGTTTTATGGGTAGCTCTATTTGTTTATCCTACTACAAATTATTGCAGTCTCCGAGTCCCTTACGTCCAAAATAAAAGTTTCCCCCTCTTTTGTATCTGGAATCAAGCGCTGGTTTACTTTCATTGATATTTATACTCATCCACATATTACCCTTTTTTACTAGATAAATGAGGCGTCATATTACTCTCTAGTTCCAATATCTGAAGAATGCAACACCTTATCAGAATAATACACTTTAATAAACCTGAACCATGAGGCCGGACGTCAGCTCTGTAACTCGGAAACCTTTCGGTGAGTCCGATAATACCCGAACTGTTAGTTACAAAGTTTCAATGAAATAACTGCACTGACTTTGTTTGCTCTTAAACTGTTAAAAGTATGTGCCCATTTCAGGTATAGTAGCAGAAATTACAACCTATTTAAGTTATTATATATTCCTAGAAATATAAATAATTTCTGTTTCTTTACTGCTAGTAATTAAACTCTTTTCAAACTCCATGCAAAATCTGGCCTCGTTCTTCGGAATGCTTAAAATGCAAATGAGTTGTGTTATTCAAACAGGCATCGCTGGTGAGCTATTTGTAAACACAGAATTTTGATCAACCAGAATGGTACTACCGACAGCAACTGTGAGCATATTTCTACAGAATTGTTTCTTACTCATCGATAAGTATAATTTTCCATTCAGGAGGCACTAAACTATGCCCTGTAAAATAAGAAATCAGTAAATATGCGTCTGCATCAATTTATAACACATTTCTAAAATTTTCACTTTGCAGTTCACACATATGTGGGGTTATAAATAATTTAAACTTGTGTCGAACAAAGAATATTATCCCAGTTCGTAGACTTGTTTTCATTTAAAGATGTTGGTTTTCATCTGCACGTAAAATAAATTTTTCAAGCAGGTTGTCACTCGTTTTTGAGTAGTGGATAATCAGTGAAGGATTTTCTCGTCCCCAGCAGAATTGCGAAGTATTCGCCGCTCTTGAGTGCAGCATTTAAACACCTTTGTCTCTGCAACAGAGTGTAGATGTTGTTATAAGACCAATGCTGCCAGCGGATTGGTTAGTCTTCCTTCTTAATTCCATCAAAGATAAAATAATTATCTTCGCTGCCTCTCTTTTACTACTGCTGTTTGGAGCTGCTTCTGTGATAGCTAGAAACATGCTACAAGTTTTCACTGACGACACTCGTGGAGAACCATAAACACCGAGCAACCGTGGTTCAGAAGACATTACTAACAATAATGGAGCTGCTAATGCCTATGACCTTACTTTCAATGCTATTTTCGTCATTTTGTGTTTTTCTGTCCTATAGACGGATTCGTGAAAACTGCGACCAGTGAAATTTGCGGCAACCTAAAATCTGCGGCCACTGTTCCCTTTGTGTCACGGCCTAGGGAACGTGCACAAATTACGTGGTTCGGTCCAGGGGGGGGGGGGAGGGGGGGTAGGCTGGATGGCTACGCTGGGCTACGTGGGGGGGGGGGTGGGTTCCGAAGCCGGGCCACGTAGCTTTCCTTTCATAATATTTTTCACAGTTAAAATGAGAAACAGAACTCACAACAGCATGTGAATATTTATTTCCCTCAGTTAATTATCTCCATATGTAATTTACGATAGTCTGACGATAGAAAACAATACAAAACCTCTTCTGGAATCGAAATGGAAAAAAAGCTACGTGCTGCGTGGCGATGGGGGGGAGGGAGGGGTAAAAGGCATGTAGGTCTTCGTGGGGGGAGGGGGGTGAGGGGTAAAAGGCATGTAGGGCTTCGTGAGGGGAGGGGGGTTTCACAGGAGGCCAAAAGGGAGCTACGTGGTTTATGCACGCTCTCTTACCTGCGATTTGTAATCACTCTAAAGGCCCCTTCAAACGGTCCGACCTGGTCACACTAAATTGTGGGCAGGAAGTTTTTACGTGAAGAAATAGAACGGAAGCGACAATTTACATTACACGGCTATTTAAAAAAAAATAGACGCGCAAATGTTTCGAATTAAAAAGCAAATCACCTTGTTTCGCAAGTATTTTTTCTTAGAATTTTGTCGCACTCGTTACTGAAAGTTGAATTTTTTGCTGATCTGCAACACTGTTCGCAGACTCCAGTGTGGTACTAACCAGATCGGCCTGAAAGCGCTGCTGAGCGAGTGTGTGCCCCATCGACGTAAGGAGATAGTAATCAGAGGGAGCTAAATCAGGTGAGTAAGCCTCATGCAACAGTATCTCCCAACTAAGCGCCTCAATCATTTCCTTGACCGGTTTTGCTGTATGTGATGGTGCGTTGTCATGGGGCAAAATCAGTTTGTGTTGCCTTTTCTGGCATTCTGGCCTCTTTTTCCTCCCAACGCTTGATTCAGATTGATCATTTTCTGTCTAAGACGTTCACTATTAAGTTTCACCAGGTTTTAGTGGCTCGTAATAGATCACACCACTTTGATCCCACCACACAGAGCATTATCTTCTTTCCATAGCGATTGGCCTTGAAGTTGATGTTGACGATTCACAAAGGTGGGCCACATCCGTCCAAATGGAGCGATATCACTCCATTATCGCGTCATCTGTGGGGAAATTGATGTGGATTATATGGATATCCGGTCAGTCCATTATCCATCAGTTTCGTCCATCATGCCATCAAGACCACTGACGGTCTGTGGGGAAAACCACGTATTTTGTTTTCGAGCTTCACTTGTAAGCACATACTTTTTAAAGTGCGTGGGCCATCACTTGTTATACTCTAGGATGATGTCATCGTCTCCCACAAAAACCTAGTTTGGGGGATGAAATGTGCTATTAAGTGATTACGGAAAGAGGAAACCTCAGTCCCTCCTTTTTTCGCAATGCCTTCATGGCAGGTATAGATTTAGCTTGTTTCGGTTTTAAAATCATAAATGCAAAAACAGTTAACCCACAACTGCAGATAGTAGAATATTTCCTGCGCTGGTAATGTAAAGGGAGATTTTGCATGAAATCTACCACGATTCTATAAGTATAGGGCTCGCTATGATACTTCTTTTTTACGTCTTTTAAGGCAGAATAAAACTTATGTTTTAATAACAATTAAAAACTATAAAACATTTATAACGTTAACAGCTGTTCTAAAACATAGGCTACAAACGTAGCAATCCCCTGAGAGCGCCGGCAGGGCGGCTGTCAACACATCTTTTTGAGCCTATTCAATAATAAACACCGATTTCAAAGATTAAAAGCGCTACAGCATTGTTGAGACCGATTTCTAGTCGCAAATTTCACTGGCCGCAAATTTCACTGGGCGCAGTTTTCGCGACACCCCTATAGACGGATAAAGCAAAGCGTAATTGTTGATAGATACTTTTAATGAAGAAGTAATGATAAAACGATACAAAATATAAAAAACGATCTTAGATATTCCACATGCCTGGCTTATAGTCCTTCTCAAGTAAATTCTTTTTGTGATATCTTCGCTATAAAAGACATTTTTTTTTGGTTTGTTCCTAAATTCAGAGCTGAGTCGGAGATAATTTTATAGGAATAAATAACAGTGGTTCAACGTTTACTACGTACTTGCCAAAAAGAGGAAATGTATTTTGCAAGCTGTTGCGTTGTTCGAAACAATTTGTTTTATCCTTCATTTTGATTCAAAATAACTCCTACGATGTTCTTGGTAGCAGTGGACTACGAGTAACTTTACTCATGGCAAACATTTACTTTGCTCTTGGATGTTTCTCTGACTTTCTGCTCTAAGTAAAACATACGTGACGAGGCATTTCCCGAGTTTTTTTCTTTACCTGACGAGGAACTTTCAAGAACTTTCCTCGCCAGCTTCAACCACTAGAGACCATCATATTCTTCCTACAGTTCTGTTATGTTAATTAATTTTCAGGCAAAGCTTGACGCCATTAACTGAATTTAGTGGACGCAAATCGACTAATTAAATATCTCAATATGACAAAACAATATGAAAAAAGGTTATGCATCAGATTTGACGAAATCTTCACGACACCACCAATTGAAATATTGCAAACTTTCTTATGATTATGACAAGAATGATATTATTTTTTTTTGTTGTTGGTCTCTCTTCTGGTTTGATGCAATCCTTTTGCTATCTCTAGCTAACCTTTTAGTCGCAACATACCCATTATAATCCATGGGTATATGCTTCACATATTTTGCTGTTTGTGTTCCTTATGAATTTTTCCTGCGTCTAGTCTCTCTACTAAATACCTACCACAAGTTCTAAAAAGTGACCAACCAGTTTTTTTAAATTTTTTCACAAAATTATTATTTGGCTACTGTCTCTAAAACATGATGATTTATAGGTACACTTAACTTTCAATATTCTTCTATAACACCACATTTAAAATGCTTCAATTTTCCTTCTATCTTATATTCCTGAAGTTTAAATTTTATTACCACAGAGAGTTGTGCTCCATGCAATCTTTTTGGTATTTTTTTGATTATTCGATCAATATCTGAAATTAAAAGATTCTTTTTATAAGGATCTTCCAGGTAGTACTTTTCAACTTTTAACATCGTCTTGCTTCTGCCATGAGCTGTAATTTTGCTTCCAAAGTAGCACTGTTTATATTTGAACTGCAGTTACTGCTATTATTTCAACATTTCATGACTTATTTCTTGCTTTGGTTTATATTTAGTCGAAATTTAGTTCTGCTTAGAGAGCAATTCCATAAATTAATGAACACTGATGCCAAATTCATTTTTTTATTCCTTTAATTCCTTTCTCTACGTTCAAGTTCAGTCACGCCGTTTTAACTGACACTAGAATCTCAAAAATTATATTTTTTATTATTGCTAATTGAGTCTTATATAAATTATTATTCTGTATCAAAATTTTAAACCTGAATTCTTTTTTTAAAAAAGTCTCTTGTCAGAATGTTTTTCTAATTCCAGAATCTTCGTAAATGTATTATTGGTCCGCTCTTCCAGTAATATTCTTAAGGTCAGAATTATTTCTGTGGTATCCCAGTTTCTTCTAAACCCATTCTGAACATCACTTTATACCTCTTCCACTAGCAATTCTACTCTTTTGTATATTACCGTCGTTAGTAATTTGAAGCAAAGAATATCAGACTTAATGTGAGATAATGTTCCCGTGTTCTTTCTTCAGACGTGTAAAATCAGCACGAATCTCTCTTATTTCGTAATTTTTTTTTTTTAATTCTGCAGAAATCTCATCAATTCCTTTTGCCTTATTTGAGTTCAAATATTTCAGTGCTTTTGAAATTCTGTCCATCACATAGTATCTCCAACATCAAAGTCGAAATCGTCTTTTTTTCAACCAGATTGATGTTCAAACTATTCACTTCATCCAATTTTCCACTGTTATCCATTCATAATTTAGGTCTGTCCTTTGAGTTTACAACGTTTTCTATCAATACCTTTAATGTTTAGGCCTACACATCTTATAGTTATGTCTAAAAAAAAAATACATCGCATCTACTCGACTTAGGGAGCGTGCACAAACTACGTGGCTCGGTCCAGGGGGTGGGGAGGGTTGGCTGGAAGGCTACGCGGGGGGGGGGGGGGGCCAGGCCACGTAGTTTTCCTTTCATAACATTTTTCACAGTTAAAATGAGGAACAGAACACACAACAGCATGTGAATAGAAAACAGTACAAAATGTCTTCTGGAGTCAAAATGAAAAAAACCACGTACTACGTGGGGGGGGGGGGGGAGTAGAAGCAAAAGCCACGTAGGGCTACGTTGGGGGAGGGGGTTCACAGGAGGCCAAAATGGAGCTACCTGGTTTATGCACGCTCCCTTATGACCATTTCTTTTTTCTACTCCTTTGTACTTTTTTGTAATAATTTTTCTTTTTGTGTCTTTTAATGCCATTAATTTGATCAGACGTCTCACTTCTTCATCGCCTGGTACGAAGCAGGTCCGGTGAGGTTTTTGTTCTTAGATATTTATCTCTCAGCCATATTGTAATGACATAGCTTCACGTATGGTTTTGTCATCAGCAGCATTTTCCTTTCATGTCTGTCTCCGGTTGGTTTATTTCTGAATGCATTTCGTAATCATCTGATAACTGAATGAAATTCAGCTTGCACTTTTAATCCAAAAGTCTTAATCGAACTGTTTGTGTATAAGGCCAAGGTTTAAATTCGAAACTTGTACGTTAGTGTTTATGGGGATTCGACGATCTGATAAGAATGTTAATGTGAGATTGAAGGCTTTCACGGCGTATCGATGAAATGTAGGTTTCACGGGTTTTCCGCCGTATGTTGTGCAGCGCTGGTTTGTCCCTGCACAACATCCAACCTGAAGATGGTGGCAGAGTCCGCCGCCGAAAGCTCGTTGTCGCATTTCAATAACATACGGCGGAAAACCCGTGAAGACTACATTTCAAGAATGTTAATATTGGCAGTTTATTCCTGAGTTTCACATTATATCTCGACAACCGGTACCATGGTTTCCTGCTCGGTGCGAACTTCACATCACACTACGCAGAGGGAGAAGGATCTTATAAAACTTCCTCTTTCTTATAGAACGTCACAGATATATGAATATAAAGAGAATTACAGATTTTAAACTGATAATAATCGTAAAATATATCTCTTGTATAATAAAGTAAATATAAAATTCTCATCAACTATCGAGGGATATGCCGTTCTTTTTTTTTTTTTTTTTTTTGCTTCTAATACCATCAGACATTTAACACTTATTTTATAACTAGTGTAAGCCCGTGACCGTTTTCTGCGTATCGTCACGGGTCTAGTATAGTTCCAGTTTTAAAGATAAAAGATTATAACAGGTTGACATGATTTGACCAAATATAATCCTAACTCTATTTTAGAGTGAATTAAATTTCAGAGCTTGAAGAACTCAGAAGCATTAATAGAGGAAGGTATTAAACACGAACAGGGACGATAGTGCAATCGTATAATTGCTTAAATAGAAACTTGACCTGTATTTGACCATTAAAGCTCACTCTGCAAAATTTTAAAATTTCCTGTTTGTTTCGAAAGCATCACGTTGATTTTTTATTGAGACTGGGCAAACACTCGTAATGATTGGTCATAGAATCTGTAACGGCCAGAGAACCTAATACACATTCCATATTATTAAACAGTTAACCAATGAATTGCCAGAATAGCTGATCCAGTATAATATTTGGTTTGATATCCACTTAAAATAACCTAATAACTCACGTACAGCGAAAATGTAAAAAGAGCATTAATGAAAGTTATCATGAAAATACCTGAAAAGCAAATAAACCGTAATGCAAAAACTTTTGTCAAGCAACAACATTAGTGAAAATTTTAATTAAATTTAGCCCACGCCAGAATGACAACTAAGATTCGTCGTTACAGCACAGACCATTATTAATTTATTTATTTTTTAAAGTTTTTTTAAGTTGCTTTCGTTAGCAACACGTTACTGAAAAGCAGATCCACGTTTTTTCAGACGTAAAGTTTATCGATATTTTCTTTAACTATAAAACGCTACGAAAAGCAAAATTAATGAATATATTATGGCAATTAGTTTGGTAGCAGATCCTTAGCTATTAAATTGTGGACATAACCACGAATTTCGTTTAATGATGTCTCTGGTCGCTGTTTTGCGAACGAAGGCTGACACGTGACACCGTTCTCCAGCCAATAGCTATCGATGTGAATTAATGAGCTTACGAAATTATATAGTAAATATGTCGTAACTACGACTTGTTAGTTTAAATTTAATTTTATTACTTTTAAACTATCACATTTTGGCTTACTCTCGAAGTAAAACGACTGAAAATAAAACAGAATCCCAACAGAGAATTATTATTAAGCCTAGGAAAATTAATACATCGTAGATATTCTAGTTACTGCAGACGAATCAAATCATCAATTACCTATGTAGCCTTGTTGCCTTGCATAAAACTAACCAACATTTACCGGTAACATCAGCAAAATCCGATATCTCTTATTCGAATTGAATCTTTGAGAGAGATTACTGTTTGTTGTTAAATAACAATATCAAACATAACCGGAGAAACTTTTAAGCACACTTAATCGAAAAATGTGATAAAAGATGTCCGTCTCTGACATTCGGAGTAAGCGAATTTGATTCCTGGTCTCATCATCCAGAATTAAGATTTTTCATAGTTTACAAAAATATCTTCAGGATAGCTCCTTCCTAATCTCTGTCCTCAGTTTTATACCACCTCCAATCAAAGTGATATCGACGAACCGAAGAGCCCTAAGAGATCCACATATATCGAATATGACCAAGAGTGTTAAAAATTAAAATGACGGCTGGTAGTAATTGAGGGAAGTCTGACAGCACAACGGTCCTCACGTGTTACCAGTAGTGCTAGTCCACACACGGTACGTGTCTCTATGAACTGTCAGCGTGATGTTAATTGAGGTACTCCCGTGGCCAGCAAGATCCCCAGATCTGTCCCCCGTAAGAAAATGTCTGGGACAAGCTCTGTCGATAACTAAGTAACGGTGCAAGTATCCAGGATATAAAGGACCAGTACATTTGTGGCCATTTATTTGCTTCAGTAGAGGATACAAAGTTTTCATGACACCCTTCACAACCGAATCAGTGCGTGCATCAGGCCCGAGGGGGTGGAACTTCATACTGATAATAGGGCTCATACAGTCAAGTTCTTTGCAAATTTTGTAATCAGTGAAATAACATCACGTACCTCTCAACCCGTGAAGTTCAAATTCGTTTTCTCCTCCCCTTCCGGTTGCTTCACTTGTTTTGCTAAGCAGTATATTTATTGAGGTTTTTTCATACTACTTGTAACCGTAATAAATTTTTTATATTACTCATCAAAATAAGAAGCGAGAGCAGTTTCTACGCATTTAAAGCAGCTGTATGGGTATATGCGTAGTAGGTTTATTCTGTTTTCATTGGCAATTGAATCTACTAACAGCCTCAGGCTGCTTGATATAGAAGGAAAACGTTTTTCACTAGATGTTTGAACGTGCTCTGCGGATTTCATAGCGATTATAGATGAAAATTATTTACATTTATAAAAATTAGAAAGTGTTAAAATAATCGTTGATGTAATTAGATGCCTTCCATATTACAGACCACTGTACTAGAAATTGCAACATTTAGCTAATATACACTTATCTTAGAAATAATTAGAATTTAAAAGAGCAGAATTCTGTACCACATCAAAATAACTTTTGGCAAGTACTTATCGTAAGATGCAATGGTTAATTATTTAAATATTTTTTTTATCAGTGTCTGACGTTGCTTTAGTGCATCTACTCTTTTCTGGTTGGATTACTTTTTTAAAAATTACTGCTCACAGTACATTTGTTCGTGTTAAAAGGAGGTTCTGTGGAATCTTCAGTCTGAACACGGAAGCAGCTTGCCCTTGTAATACGGTCTCATTTTTTACCAGCGTTGCGAAGGCTTTGACGGTGTTAATTACGTTGAAACAGCCGTAAGGCTCGTTGCGATGAATAAACTACAGCGTTTCGTAGAGGGTAGGTAAACCTGGAAGCACTGTGAACATTTATTAAGGTCTCCCTCTGCCAAGGTCTCCTCTACGTCTTCACTTAATATAACTGAGATTTTTTTCTCATACTTGATTAGTTTTGAATATTAATTCCATCAAAATGTAGCACTGTTAATATGGAACTTGTTGACCTAAACATTAAAGGTTTTGATACACTTCAACGAGTATTAAAATAATAATCAACGAGAATTATTAGGTGCTACACCAAAACCAAACCACAATACTTCACTAAAGTAAGAGAAATGTATTTTCTCAGAATTATACGAAGAATTCCGTAAGTGGACAAAATATTCTTGATTATCGTCTAGCTATTGGTTCAACCTACATGTAACATAATACGCATCATTATTAGTCAGTTCAGTTATACAACGACTAATTCATGAAGCCAGAGAGGATATTTTTTTACTTGGAGTAGATGAAGCCTATTCACCACATCTGTTTAAAACGGCTCGATGATCCTCTTGCTTCCCTGTCAAAGCCGTTATCACGAGCGTTGGTGTCCTAGTATGACCATCTGTGTGTGAGCTATTTGTATTGTTCCACAGCTTCCCTGCAAATATGATTATGGAATGTCTAATTTTTTCTCTTAGCTTTGCTGTTGATAATTGTTTTGGTACTGTTGAAGTGATCATCCTCACACACTACGGAAGTTATTATCAGAAGTGTGTCTGACTCTGATATTTCCGTACGACGCAATCTCGCCTTGGAACTAAACGTCAGGATGACTACGGTGAATGGATTATAAAAGCGAAATGTCATCCGTTAGCACCAGTGTCGATATTTTAAACCTTCAGGCAGCTTTGTCCTCCTGTTTCAACATCCTTCATCCAGGAAATATTTGTGACCTATTTTTCGCATATTGAAAAATAATTCAGGGTGAGTTAACTTAACAACAATCTGTTCGTAAAAACTAGATATAGTTGTTATCACACACTAATTTGTTTGAGACTTACCTTTGCTGCGTATCGTGTTATATCACGCATTTGGCCATATAGAAGCGCCATCTTAGTGAAAGTCGTTGAATTGAGACTACTTAATATGCATAAAACAAAATAAAATACAATTTTATTCTTGAAGGAAAATTAACTAAAATATTTTGTTTCATTACGAATTTGGATTCAGAAATCAGAGTAATAAAAAACGGCGACTATAAACAAAATTATATTCCGCATACATCTAACAATATATGATGTAGGTAGTCGCTTTCTACGCGCCTATGTCCTAAAAAACAACATCAGTGTAAACTTGGACAAAAATAGACAGAAGTTCGTAATCTAAACCTAAACCAGAGTATTAGTAAACAATACTCATTGAAAATTACGTTGTAGGCGAGTACCATGCGAATTACGATGGCAAAGTACAACCAGAGCGTAATACACGCCTAATTCAAAAGTTTTTCAGGTAGGAATGTTCTAGAATATCATCTGGTAACCGTTCTATATGATTTCAAAGTCTTGGAACCGTTTCCAGAACTTAAATTTAGCGTTTACACTTGAGACGTTACGGAGAGAGATGATGAATTCGAATTTTTACCAACCAGCTTTCCTCACATTGCCAAAAAAAGACTTTTAAGAAAAAAAAAAAAAAGCTTTGGGGTGATTTCATTAATTCTTTTTTATTGAATTAGAGATCACAGTTGTCTCCTAGTAAACAGCACTGTGTGATTGCCCATTCATTCAATGATGCAGCACGTTCTATACTTAAATGTATAGTAAAACATCGTCTTTTGCTACTGTGTGCTATCAGTTCCAAATCTTTGAAATAACTGATTACAGTTTTGTCTTCCTCTGAACGTCTGGTTAGCAACTATCGACGAAACGTCAAGGAGCTACCCACAACGTACAATAAAAAAGGTTCTGTTAAATTATACTGTACGCTTCTGCAGCAGGATATAGTACTGGTTCGTTGGTAGTGAGTTTCTTTCAGTACATACCATAAACGCGTCAAGCCAGTTTTATAGAAAGAAATATGGGATGTTCCCGAACCGTGCCAAATACACGCTATCATCGGGAGGAGGTGAAGCAATGCCGTAGCTATGTCAGTCAGCAGGATTTGGATGCTTGAGATTCTCACTCCGCGGTGAGTTAATCGAGGACCGCCCACAGCCAAGACAGCACCACTTCAGGCTGGAGCCTGAACAGAGAACTCTGTTAGCTTCATCTCTGACTGAACCAATTGAAAACGTAACTAATCTATTCTACTGGAAGAAAATATCATTCTAATTTCTGTATAGCTTCTTCCTTTCTGTAAAATCAAGTAAATGTACTATCTCTCCTGTAAGACCTGACCGAGCGTGGTGGTGTAACGGCTAGCGTTCTGGCCTCGCATTCGGGAGGACGGCGGTTCGAATCCCCGTCCGGGCATCCAGATTTGGGTTTTCCATGGTTTCCCCAAATCACTCCAGGTGAATGCCGGGATGCTTCCTTCAAAAGGCCATCGCCGAATTCCTTCCCATTTCTTCCCCCCATCCTTTCCCGTCTCTAAAGACCTAGTTCTTATAGGAGACGTTAAGCAGTTAAAAAAGAATGTAAGACCTGTTCGATTCCCACGAACAACAGAAGTTTCTCTGCTTGTGGTACTGTCAACGGTTGTCTCTCTCCGTAGAGTAAACGCAACCGCTGAACTTTATCATATATCACCCAGAGGAATCATTCCACTTTAAAGCTCCCTGTTTTCAAAGTACAATAAAGAAAGCTATTTAAGATAGAACATTGAGGTTTACACCATTCTGTAAAAAATCGGGCACTTTTACGTTTGCTCCATACGTAGCCCTCAGAATGTCTAAGCGATACTCAAATCTTAGCCCATGTGTGGCACAACATGTCTGGAGTAATGAAACCGATTGCATCCACAATTCTTATGCGAAGATCGACAACATCACGTGCGTTATATGTCGGATTTTTTTTTTAAAACAGCGATTGTTGACTATGTTTTAGAATACCACATCACACTTTGGGATCTCTCTTGTGAAGCAGCAATTTTTTTTATAATTATTCAATACCTGAAACAAAATTAAAGAACTAACTTCAACAAAATTACAAAAGTTGCTTTACGAGATGGTGTAAGCCGCAAGGTTGTATGTTTAATAGTTTATACAGGGTGTTACAAAAAGGTACGGCCAAACTTTCAGGAAACATTCCTCACACACAAACAAAGAAAATATGTTATGTAGACATGTGTCCGGAAACGCTTACTTTCCATGTTAGAGCTCATTTTAGTTTCGTTAGTATGTACCCCATGTTCTTCCACCTACGCTCAATGGAGCACATTATCATGATTTCATACGGGATACTCTACCTGTGCTGCTAGAAGATGTGCCTTTACAAGTACGACACAACATGTGGTTCATGCACGATGGAGCTCCTGCACATTTCAGTACGCCATTCTCCAGGGCTGCATCAGCGCATCAGGAATTCCATGCAACGGAGGGTGGATGCATGTATCCTCGCTAACGGAGGACATTTTGAACATTTCCTGTAACAAAGTGTTTGACGTCACGCTGGTACGTTCTGTTGCTGTGTGTTTCCATTCCATGTTTAATGTGATTTGAAGAGAAGTAATAAAATGAGCTCTTACATGGAAAGTAAGCGTTTGCGGACACATGTCAACATAACATATTTTCTTTGTTTGTGTGTGAGGAATGTTTCCTGAATGTTTGTCCGTACCTTTTTGTAACACCCTGTATATATAGCGTGAAATGTGTCTGCTTTTCCGGAGCAATGCAGCTTTTCAGTCGAAGACCAAAGATACATCAATCATCTTGTTTGTATAAAAATTGGTCATCATGGTACTAGACAGCAATAGACTGCTAAGAATCATCCGTAACTTGTAAGCACCACCAAATCTTTCTCAAAGGGTGATGGGTAGCAACAATGTGGACCAAAGCACTTCTCCCTGAATTGTAGTTTTCAGACTTTAACGGTTTTCATCGTGCTTACTCTAGACTCTTGGATACTTCTCTGTAGCTCATAACTGAGATCTGTAGTCTTTGTAACATGCTTGTAGCTTTTTATCTTTCCGATTTTCTGTGGACAAGTGATTGAAGGTAATCATTATGAATCAGCAACAAAACCAAACTATCAGTTGCATCTGGTCATTATGTGTACCTGAATCCATATAATGTTCTCAGAAAGTTATTAATATTATTCTGTTCCAATCACTTTACGCACAGAACCCAATTGCTGGCATATAGATTAGACTAAAATATGGAAGTGACGTTGTAAGAGCCACGTATAGGCCTACTTGCAGGAGTCGCATAGGGAGACGTTGCTGTTTTGTTGAATACCTGGGAATTGTTGGAGCAGGGTTTGAGGTTTTAGCCACCTTTCCGCGTAATGACTGATAACGCGGGACTTTGGGTAGACAATTCTGCCAATTGCCGCGTGCGTCTAGTGAGCCAATTGATCGCAGAGTCAAATCAGGTGGCTTGACGTCAGCCAATGTATAGGAAAGTTAGGAGTTGAAGGTAGAGGGAAATCTTCATGTGGGGTTGGCTTTCCGAGGCCCATGGTATGGAAGGCCCTGCCATGCAGCCGAATTATACGGATCAGCACGCTCACAAGTTATCGCTCGCCACCTGGCAGCCACCTCTCCGGCACACTACCTGGTGTCTTTCCAGCTACCCGGGCGTTTTGATGTTTACCAACTGGGTGATGGATAGAGGCGCGCCATCCCTGCCAGTAGAGGTGGCTCCCTTCTCACGGCCCGCTGTTCATAGCTAGACCGACGAGGCCGGCAAATGCATGGGCCCTGGGAAGCACCTTAATAGGCCTGCTGTTGGAAAGAGGCTCTAGTGAAAAGGATTAGGAGGCTGCAGTAAGAGATGGGTGTGAATATACGCACACATAGTAAAGCAATTAAACAGGTATAAATTGTCATTATTTATCTGTCTTTGGCCGATGAATTTTCACTTGTACAAAATCTGAATAGACTAGCAGAAAGCTAAGCTGACAATTGAAGCAGAAGACGAGTCAACATACCGTAAAAAAAAATAATAATAATATAATAATAATAAAAATAGAGTCCTCGACGAACTTAGTACTTTAAGCCTCTTCCTTTTTCTCCAGTGTATCCTTGCGGAAGTTTCATGCATGTTCCTTTGCAGTGTTGTGAAATAATCGCAGTACACTCTATACACGCTAGAACTACTGTATGAAGTTGAAATCGTTTACTGTCTTTAATATTGAGGGCAAATTTCTACTCGAAGCTACGAAATGGAGCTTTCTAAGGTCTGAGTGCGTAATCATTGAAATTCTTCCACTTTGATTGCTGCACTGTGTCCCCATACAGCTGAATTTAGTGGATTTGTGGAGGCTGACGCCTTCGGTAGCAGCAGCAGCGGCGATGTATTGCCAGCAGCGTGTTTGGCTACATCGGACGCCGACCCGTCAGGCTGTCTGTTGTGCAAACAGCCTGGGGCGCCGCTGCTGTCGCAATAGACTGCACAGTCACACTGGAGGACAGACGAGCGAATCATCGCGCAAAATGGAGGCGAAGATGCCTCGCGCTTACAGTCCAGGCTTTCCCAAAACTAACAACGCAATTCCGAAAGGATACAAACAAGAAACATTTTATTAATTAATCATTAATAGTTGCCATTCCCTGAAATAACTTAGTGGTTTCGGTTTTTATTATTTGATTTGATTTTTCGAAGGTAGGTTACATGAATTAATTCGGCACATCAACAAATATGCGTGGTCGGTAACCAATAATTTTTATCGCCAATAATTGCATGACTGTTATGTAAATGTCAAACGAGTTTTATATAATCTTTATGACTTACAATACGTAAGGGGTATGGTACTATACAGGAAAAATTTCACTCGACCTGTACTTCTTTAATTTTTGTAATGAGAATTTTTTTTTATAACTGATGTAAACAGATATTTTGCGATTTTTGGTTGGTTCTAATACCTTTAAATAATGTTTATCGCCTTTTGTTTCCGCAATAACAAGGATTAACTCCAACAAACTACAGTTTGGTAATTTTTAGCTGTGGTTAATTTTAATGAATGACACATCCTTCTGTTGTGTTAACTCAACAACTAAAGAATATTTTTTTAAAATTCGTTCTTTGCTGTTACATTACAAGGTTTTTAACCGAGTAAACTGTAATGTTTGTAGGTCAATTTGAAGCACTATCCCCACTCAATTCTTATTTGTTCTTTTTTTCGAAGCTGTAATTAGCAAACGTGGTTTATTAAATTTTCAGTTTCGTATGTTTGGTAGTTACAGATGTGTTGGAAAGTAACCACTTTACGTTAAAAAATACGTTAACCTTATGTCATCGCACAGAATTGGAACAAAATACAGAGACCTGAATGTGTCTGTTGCCAATAAATATCTGTTTAGCTGTGATAAGTTTTCTTCTTTAAGTTTGTAGAACATCACTGAGACAAGATAAACAGCTTACCACAAGTGCGATACAACATTAACTTGGGGTAATATGCACCATAATATCGAGAAACTGGGCGTTCACTACATTCTGTTGAAGATTTTTTCCAAAAAATTGCTTATCCAATCTGTCACCACTTGTACATATAAAATGAAGGCAGTGCCCATAGAAAAAAAGAGCAAATGTCAACCATAATCAGCAAAATTACTAGAAATCTCTAGATGACATAAAAATTTTAACAACGATGACAGGCTGGCTTTAGAAACTACTTGGAAAACTAATGGCTGAGTAATGAGGGCCGAAACTTTAATCGACGCGGTGCCATCCTGATAGCCAATAATGTGGCCTTGAGTGTTAAGGCGCTACCACCCTGGACTGAAGTGGTATACAGGTTCAAAACTCCTCGTTGACTCACCGTACGTCCTGTTTAGTGTTTGTGTGCGGGTTACCTTAGTCACATAGGCAATGGGCTTGTGTCCACTAAGAATAAATCGGACGCATAGCAGTTTTTAATGATTAATCATGCTAACGGGAGAACAAAAGACAAAATTATTTATTATAAAAGATAAAGATTATTATTATTTTTAGAAAATAAATTCGAAGAAATCAGGCTATCAGTCACGTGACCCTGAACGCCAATGAGAAAACATTCTGTCACACCACCCGAGACGCCAAAGTTGTTATTGACATTTTCGTGGAACAGAACAGGTTACTTGGTAAATTATTCATTCGTAGGAACTTTTATCACGTTAATACAGTTGTTCTCAGTTATAAGATGAAAGACAAGTGTAATTCGCTATGGATCCAGGATTTAGAGAAGCAAACAGTAGCAATTTGCCCAAAATTGACGTCGTAACATTTGGCAGATTTTTCACGTCAAACATCGACTTTTGCTCATCGGAATTCCGCAATGTTAAAACTTCGATGCAAGTATACACAATTGTCAACTATACATTATAAGCTTAAATAGCATTATTTCAGTTTTGTAGACAATAATCTATTAGTTAGACATACGTTTTGTAAATTAATTGTTACTGGTATGAGGTTACATTTGTGAAGTATAAGCAAGTGCTAAATAGCTAAACCAGAAGGAAGACCTAAGCGAAATAACAAATGATTTCGTGCTTCGCTTCGATACTATCTTTGATGTGAATAATGTCATTGGACATGATTGTAGTTAGGTACTATTATTTCTGTGCCGTGCCCGTATCGTAACTTTTCAGTTGCATCACGTCCAAGGGATGTTTCTTTTTGCTTTTGTATACACCCGTTCTAGAAAAAGTATATCCTCAAAAACAGGTGTGGCATTTAAAGCAAAGGCACTGCCAATTTCAAGTTTGCTGTAAGCTTCATATCAGCCTAACAACATCACCTTTCAATTATGATATCTCGAGAACCATCAGAGATATTTAAAAAAATAATCTTTATTTTCGATTTGTTTCATCGAGCTGCATAAGAATCTATCATCAGATTGTGGCACTACGGTAATGATAGTGCTGCTAGAGTGTATTTTTAATATTAAACGTAACACTAAAGAAAGATTATAAATCATAAAACCAAAACAACCTTAACTCATACCTTGCAAAATTCATCTGTTTTGCTTTAGATTTAGAAATATATGGTGCACAAACACTTACATCAAAATGATCTTCTCAAAAATCGATTCTTGAATCTGCAGATAAACTATGAGCATCCTGCCTCCTTGCAAGTTTTAACCACTTTTCCCGTAACTGTTCATTGTTTAGAACATATATAAATAACTTTATTGTTGTGCTTTTACACTGGGGCACTACACAGTACTTACAAAACGAAGAATACATTTTTAAGTAAAGAACACTTGACTCCTGTCATTACATACATGACTGCTATGTTTTAGTTCGGATGGTGTGACGTCACTCAAGACGCCATGACAGTCTTGAGCGTTTTCGCGCTAAATTTAAATTCGTTTTTTAAAATGCAAAATACATACTATAAATTTTAGAGTTTTGGAGAAAAAAATAACGTTTCTTGAGTAAAATAGATACTAAGGTAGATTACTAAGGTAAAGTATTAACCTATTTTTCAAATTTAGTCAACTAGCCAATTTCTGGGACTGTCTCCAATCTCTTCTGCATTTATTACACATATAACAAAACAAAATAAAAAATTCATGTATCATAAAAACATGGGTTACACGTTTTACAAATAGATTACGACATTAAATTGCTCCACTAGAGTAGTGCAAAATGTAGAGGTGAAAGACGCGGACATGTAAATCTTGCCACTACGCCACCGAACAATCCGCACTGAAATCTCCGGTCCAAAAAGGCCATACGCTCAAAAAGTTAGTTAAAAACATAACACCGACTGCTGAATCTTACATGAACAACATGCTACTGGGATGTATGTTTCGCATGGGATGTAGAGTGGAAGGCTTTCAGTAGAGATCAACATAATTCTTGATGACAGAAAACATGCTTTGCATCACAATATTTAAACACATATTCTAACTCTTATATTTTATTTGACCTTGCAATGACGCTGGTATAAACGAGATCCGACAATAAAGTAAAGAGATTAATTTTTGTTGGTGACTCTGCAGCCATCATAAAAATGCCATTTTTGACCTTGATCTTCCCACCGCTACTAGTTCACTGTGCAATCTGTCTCGAGCCGTGGTGTAGTTAGGAAACTTGTGTTTCTGTATCTCGTCACGAAAATGGAGTCACGAAATATTGCGCAACGGTATGCCATTTCTTTTTTGGGTTAAACTGAGTGATAATGCGACAATAACTTACGGGATACTTCAAAGTGACTCTGGAAATGAGGTTATGTAAAGAGCCCAAGTTTTTTGTTGGTATAAAATGCTTTTAAAGGCAGAAAAATGTTGCAGATGAAGGCCACAGTCTAAGACCCACAAACACTCGGGCAGGGGATAACACGAGCATAGTGCATAAAATTGTCCTATCCAATGATGTGACGATGATGAATAATTTACCAAAAACGCTTGAGGAATTTAAAATTAAAATTTGTAAATGGGAAAAGTAAATGGGGGAGGTATTTAACATTCCAATTATAAAAGAAATTTTTTATATATATATATATATTTTATATATACAGGGTGATTATAATTAAAGTTTAAGTTTCAAAACGCTCTAAAAAACGAACCACTGATTGGAATGACGTCCAAATTGAACGGCGTATTATTGAAGAAGGGGGAACGAACATGAAAAAAAAAAAAAAAAAATAGGTTCCAAATTTTAGCGACAGATTGCGTTGTAAGCATCAGAATTTCGTCTACAAATGACAAATCGTAAAACATTTCCCGTCAGATGGAAATAGGCTTCGTCTGTCCACAGAATTTTCTATGGCCAATCATTGTCCACTTCCATTTGAGGAAGAAATTCCAAATAAAAACCCTCTCTTGCTAGCAGGTCAGAAGGAAGCAACTCCTGCACATGGCAAATTTTGTACGGATAGCATTGCAGGATGTTCCGTAGAATGTTATGCACCGTGCTGACAGGCCTGTCCAATGTTCGTGCAATTCTTCGTGCATTGCATGGTTGCACACCACCGCTCGACGCCTCCTGAACTGCTGTGGCCACTTCTTCACCTACCGCCAAATCACATCTTTCCTTCCTCTACCAGACTGCACATCAAACGAACCTGAATTTTCGATTTTTGTCATCATTTTCACCAGACCCATGACAGTCATCAGTCCAACGCCTTTTTTAATACCTTTGAGGGTTCTGAACTTCTGCAGAGCTACTGGTGCATAATCACCGTTCATGTTCTTTCCCCCTTCTTCAATAATACGACGTTCTATTTTGACGTCATTATAATCAGTGGTTCGTTTTTTAGAGCGTTTTGAAACTTAAACTTTAATTATAATCACCCTGTATATCTAAAGAGGTAACTAGATGGGGAATTGCAACCGGAGCGTTAGATCCATTGCAATTAAAATCAATAATTATAGTAATATTAATAATGGAAATGCAGAAGAACTGGCCATTAATCAGGAAACTGTTCGCCATACGATCATTGAAGATCTGTGAAAGAGAATAGTTTCTGAGAAAGTTGTGCCAAAAAATCTCACAAAGCAACAGCGATACGCACGGAAGAATGATGCCAGCTGATCTGTTCGAACATAACCTCGTTTTAAAATGATTTCTGAATCTTACCGTAAGTTGTCTTCGCATTCTCACCCAGTTTAAGATATACCATTTCGCAATTTTTTTACGGTCCCAAATAAAAACACATATTAACTTATTGCATCACTATTTGAGACTGAGAGTTTGCGCCGATGTTCCCCTACCCCCGCTCCTCACCTCACACCCCACCCCTTCCTGTCTCTCCGAGTTAAACGCTGTGTCCACGCAGGCGAGAAGCAAATCTCCCCTTCGGCTGTAGCAGTAAGGGCAGCGGAGTTGGGATACAGCAGAGTGACCTTGAGCGTCCTCTGTTAACTGAACGGGTTATAACTGCACTGATTCTTCTGAAAATAGTTTGTTAATCAAAGCTTTCTGCACCACATACAGTTGCATTTCTGTTACCAGCGGAATGATATGCTTCATGTATTTTGCGATGTTACTCTTCATAGGAAAGTCTGATAATAGTAGATTTCCTTAAAAAGCAGTTCCTGTGTGTCCACTAGTTAATCGTATCCTGTCATCCGTAGCGGTTGGAGTCTAATGGACTATAGGCCGAACCACTGTTAGTATTTTCAAAATATAAATATGATGTCACAGGGAGATTGTAACTTCTTCCTAGTGATAAATATTATTTCCAGCAGTTGTCACCATACTTCAATGTTACTTATTAGATTATTAATAATTAAAAAAGCATAGACCTCAGCGTAATCCAAATTCACATATTTAATAATATTATATAGGCGAAAGTTGCTACTCAATCCCGTCGTAATAGTTCAATGGATATGAATTAAGCTTTGTACCTAGTTAGAAGATACTCTGAATTAGAACATATGATGCTTGTTTGCGCATATTTCCGAAACAAGAAACGAAAATCTGTTCTTACCATAAAGGAAACGTCTTCATTTACGGATGTGGACGTAATATGATACTCCAGATATATCATAACATGAGAAATCGAGGTTTAAAAGAAATTGTAAAATTCTGATTATAGACCAGTAGAAAATTTATTAAATCAGCAGTGGCAAAATGGCAGTGCGGGTGGAGAAGTAGCACTCCCATGCCGGAAGCCGGGGTTTCGATCCTCATTCGGAGTGATTTTCCTTTCCCATTGAATGTTCTTTTTCGGTACTTTTCACTGTTTTTAACACTAAAGTGCTTTGGGTAGTTTCATGAAACATGGTACTAATGTTTATAAGTAGGTGACCGAAAATGCTGTAGATGTAAATCAAACATACAACGTACCCTCTTCTGAGAAGGATAGGGATAAGTTTTAATTTTTATAACTTCTGGAAACGGCTGGAGTGATTTTGGTGAAACTTGGCACGCATGTTTCTGTCTAGGCGTCTAAAAATACTATAATAATGAATTAACCCCACTAATACAGGCATTCTTTGTATAGTTTATGTGTAAGTTAAATATTTTGTAACCAAACTGGGAGCTCAAACATGCATTCCATATTCATGTAAATCTCAGATAGTGCAAGATATTTCTGATGAATTGGACAAGGGAGGCGTTCTGGCCTCGCATTCGGGAGGAAGGCGGTTCGAATCCCCGTCCGGGCATCCAGATTTGGGTTTTCCATGGTTTCCCCAAATCACTCCAGGTGAATGTCGGGACGCTTCCTTCAAAAGGCCATGGCCGAATTCCTTCCCATTCCTTGCCCCCCATCCTTTCCCGTCTCTAAAGACCTAGTTCTTATAGGAGACGTTAAGCAGTTAAAAAAAAAAAAAAAAAGAGAAGGGAGGCCAACTTTATAGTGTTGTACTAGATCTGCCTAAGGCATTTTACAGAGTGAGTCATAAAATGGTTTTAAAACTATTGGATTAGCTGAAAAAGTTACTTGCTGGATAGATGAATTCTTAAAAGCCGGAAAGTAATGTGTTGAGGTGGCCACATACGCTACGGTAATCCGGAAACGTTTACATGTGCAGGTAGACCGGAGCGTGTGTGTCACAAAGCTGCACAGGTATCCGGACCCGTACAGGTGACCGGAGAAGATTGAAAAATCAGTTCTTTGTAACTGCGCCAGACTATAGACCAGAGCGTCTGTGGGGATATTGCGGTAAACCTGCAAAGGTTTCAGTCTCCGTTATAGCTTTGTGGAGGAGTAATCGCGTTGTGTTCAGTGCCGTAACAGTTTTTCTTCTTTGTTTTGCTTCAAAGTACAAATATACACTATGTCAACTCGTAAGCTTAATAAAGATGTAGAAGAACTTATTGAAATTTATGAAGCTGAACTTTCTCTGTGGTATGCTAACAGCAACAAATGCTTTCATCCCTCCAAGATGGGCTATTGTTGTAAAAACTACCAGATTGTGAATCTGATGCTAATAAGCAGACTGTGATTAAAAAAATAATAATAATCTAAGAAGAAACGTTTGAAAGGAAAAAAAAGTCTCTAGCGTCAACGGATGAAGTTTCTAAAATAAAAATTTGGTATTACAAAGTTTTTTAATTTTCTGGGTGATCAAGATACTCAAAGAAGATCGAATTTCAACGTAAATGAGGAAGAAAGTGATTGCGAGGTAAATAAATTACAAATTTGTCTTAGCGGTATTTTTATTTATATTAGCTATAAATAACGTCCAATTTAAGTTCTAGACAATGATATAAAGTAATTTTAGACAAACCGATTCATCCATACGCAAGTAATTACGGTAATCTTTAGGTTCTATCCTAAATTTGTTCAACAACGATAAACAAACTGGATTGGTAGTCATTGGAGGACAGGAGGAAGGTGAAGAGAGTGCTGGAAATGTTGGTGATGGGGCTTGGAGGGACATTGGTCAAAGAATTAGGAGTATTGCATGGAAGGGAAAAGATGACCATGACCAAAAGATGGCACTCGATTTCATGCATAAGGGGGTGGGAAAAATTTCTTTTGTAGGTAAAATTGTTAGGGATTAGAACAAATTAGTAAGTGAAATAGTGAATAATTTAAAAAATAACCTGAAATAATATGAAATTAAAATTTATATCTGGACGTTGTGGATTATCAGTATTAAAATTTGTAAATCGCAAAGTAGATAGGGGAGGATTTTAACACTGAAATTACATGAGATGGTAAAAGAAATAAAAAAATGGGTAATTAGATAACTAAGAGAATTTCCAACGGAGTAAGTGCTTCATCGCATTTAAAAATTAATAATTAATCAAATAAAAATATGCGGTACATACTGTACTTCCTGATGCGTTTGCACGATAGCGTTGTAATGTTAAGGCAATGGTACTATTTTACGTCCACAGGTCAGGGTCAGTTTTAGGATTCACCATTCCACTTAATTAAAGAACTGATATCAAAATACTATTAACATCCGTATGGAAACCATGTTCATGCTCTAAACACATCCTTGCTGACATACCTGACACAACGGCACGAATTGAACGCGATTTAATAATGGTCGAAATAAATTTTGAGGATCTTTTGGTGTGTTGTAAATTCTCAGGGAACATAATCATCTATATGCTATAAGTATGCGGACAACAATTTGTCAGTCTTTTCCTTATAAACACCTTGGCTTTGAGCTTTGTACATAAATGTTTGTAATATTCCGTGGAGCATTATAATGCTGAAAGTGAAAAGAACATGTATTTAATATATAATAAATCATGAACATTAATCAAATGCGCGAGGAGTCTTCACTTTAATTTTTTTATTATTATTAATTTTTTTTATTAACATATTAGGTACAATAATAGCCAACCAGTTTCCAGTTTTTTAGGGTCTCCTGTGGTTTAATTAATTAAATAATCCACCAGAAGGTTATGTTGAAGATTTTTTGTGTTTATTTTCCAAAAACAACGTCAGCGATATTCACATGCATCGATACAATACAGAGATACTACTAACGCACTTCTTAGCAGTCGCAAAGATAATCTATCCTCACCACTTATACCGCCTTCATATAATAGAAACACCTATATGCACCTTAGACCAAGAGATTTCCGACCTCAATCACATCATACTCTCCTGTTCTCGGTTTCAATCACAACGCAAATGTTTCTACAGGCGCCTCGAACAGCTTTCAGTCAAATTCCCAGCGAGCGTTACCCTTCCATCAAGAAATGTGCAAATCTACAAGGCAACAGTTCGCTTCCTTCAAGACACAGAACTGAAGATTTGAAGCCTCCAATACTCTGTAAGAAGAAAATAACAAACAAACATTAACGTGTAATGTTGGCTAAATGGTTTCAGACCAAAGGCCCAATAAATAAATAAAATAAAATAAATAAGATAATCTGTATAAAACTTCTGTGAACTAACTAACTTGTCCTGCTGATTTCTTTATATAGTCTCTATGGAAATTTCTGGAATTCTTCAAAGGCGTCTGCCCGATATTTCCCGAACATTAACAATTACTCAAACAATTAAACATATTAAAAACAATATGAATTAATACATAATCACTTAACATCATTAAAAAATAGTCAGAAATGGAAATTAGAGATACTTAAATACAAAATTATTTACAGAAATCATTTTAAACAGTAGAAAATTGTCCTGTAGATATCGTAACTTGCATTAACACTTGGAATTACAAACATTTAAACAATTCTCTTGCACAATTCTGTTCTTAAACATATTAAATGGACTTTAAATAATTTTCTTTCATAAAACAAAGTCTATATACACTGATTTACAAAACAAACATACCAGATCACATTCAAGCAAACTTTAGCTCCCTACAAATACTTCATTAAATACAAATCTATTTACAGTTCAGGTCTGAGGGCTGTTACAAGTTGCTTAGATTCACATTTAGTTGTTTTTAATTTATTTTTCGTTGCTATGTTGCAATCATGTTAAATGTTCAGGTTTAATAGTGCGAACTTACACCAATATCCCTTCCCTCCCACCATTTTTGCCCGCTAAGGTATTTATCAACTCCAGCACACATTGCTCAGGCGGTTATGAGAATTTACCGTGTGGTGCCATGTTTACTTGGGTTGATATTCGCAGCATTTAATCATTTGGCGGAAATCGCCAGCCCTATGCAGACAGTGGATGGAATGACGCAAGTAGTAATCCTGTTTGAAATTGTTGACATAGTGCAATTTCGCACTAAAAAGACAGAAGTTTTATATTGTATCCGTCTATGAACCCCTAAATGTATGTATACTGTTTTTGTGGATCTAATAACAAAAGTTTCTTTGATATTTGATGATATTAATTTTATAATTTATAATTACAATATGTATGATTTTTTGTGCAGGTACTTCTGAAGAAGACAAGCTTATGTTTGTCGAAACTGCAGTTAGGATTAATAAATCAAAAATTTAAGCAACTGGTTGGTTATTATTGTACCTAATACGAGTTTCACCGTTGCTGTAACGCAGCCATGCTCAAGATTTTATAAAATATGTTTTTAGGAATGATTTGATGACTTATGTGACCTGAATTAGACCCGCAATGTTACCTTTCTAGTTCATCTGCAAAATTTACTAAGGCACTGTTTCACTTGAATTAACTGTTTTTGAAATACGCCAGGAAACCAGTAAGCATTTTGCGTTGCGCACTGTATCAGTTTATATAATGTATAAGAATTTATTGTAAATTTTTCTTTCTTATTTGTATGAATGATTTGTTTTAGGTATTTTAATTTGTCTGTTCAAGCTTTCGCATTATTTGGTTTTCAGTAATTTTCCGACTGTTTTTTACCTGTTTGAGGAAATTATGATCCCTTACTGCCATTTTTTCCGTCTTTTTACGCCATGACTGTAGGTTTCACTTGGCACTGGCTCAGCTACTAACGTGTACCTGGACACATCTTTCCTCTGCGAATAGTATTCCTTTGCTCCACCTTACCACTATCTTTCGAGCAAATAATGTTATTCTTGTCAGTACCTCATCTTTTATAACCAGATAACGGTTAACGGTTTTATCGTCATTTAGTTTTAACGTTTCCATTGCAGCAGGATTCGCTATAGAGGAGTTGCAGCATAGTTTTTAACTATTACTATGTATTTTTTTGCTGCTGACTTCTGCAGCGAAAATCGAGTGTCATTTGAAAGGGAGGCGGTGGCGGAAGAAGCTCTTACAAGCGTCTGCAGACTCGCACGGTGGAAGGTCTACGGCCAGGCAATGCCGTTCATCAAGGTCTGTCAGATCACACAACAAAATGAAACAACTGTCGATTATTAAGAATTCACACATGTTATCACTGGACGTTTTATTTCCAAGCGTGTGCTGTTGAGTTTCTATTAATCATAAATTAGCGTTGGTTATTTGACACTAACTGTTATTAAAATTATTTTCCCATCTTTATTCATAGCGCTAACAACAGAACACAATTTTTAATTAGTGCATATTGATCCACATACTTTACACAAAGGTGGAAGTCTTTTTTGCTATGTCATATAACAAAGAAAAATTCTAGCAATTTTTTAATATTTCCCGCCAAACGCTCAATTGATTTTCGCGTCCATCGTGAACTCTTTTGGGAGTCGTTTCATTGTGTAACAATAATTTTGTCATCTATACTTACACTACATGTTCTACTACTGAACAAAACTTTACTTAATTTCGTAAGTACGTGTTCATTTATCGTGTTACCAATTTATTAGATATTGTTCCATTATTTCTCCTCTAGCATCCCTAACTCGGACATCTTATTTAAAAAAGTTTTTTTAGACTCAAACGGACTGTAATATTAGTGTTATGATATAAAATAATAGTGGATTTCAGTTTCAGCAAATTTGATAATCTCTAATTTTGATTTAAATTACAGTTAATTGATCGAATGGCCATTGTTAATGATAATGATTCCACCCGCGGTTTATAATCTCTATCATCTGCACGTTAATATAGATAATATGATGATGTGATGTAGTTTTATAACCTCCATGATACTTGTGTAAGTGGAAAATGTGTGGAATAAAATCCTAAAATGCTCTCCTCCCGTTTATATTAATAAATGCTGATTGTAAAAATGATTATCTTTTATGAATACGTGATACAAATTTAATTGTTTCTCGTCACAAGTAGTCACTTTCGTGTCACCACCTCCCCCCTTTTCTGTTGTGATATTACTCAACTCAACTTTAAAATAATGAATACAGAATCCATAATTAGTTGTGTTATTATTTCTGATTATTAAACTAGCCATTTCTACACAGTTTCACTCGCGTTAAGCACTTTTCATTTCTATCTCAAATTCGGTAGCGAAACAAATAATTGCTAGGAAAGCTATCTTCCAAATGTAACGAGTAATAGGGAAACTTCGTTATGATCTTCTGAGCACGTTACCACAAAAAAAGTATGGGCACAAATTTTTTCTGGCCATAGTGTTATTTTTTTGTTGCCTAGTGTTACACTTTGTGGACCCATTTGCACCATTTGATGAGTGACGTAATTTATGCTTGGTCCGTAAGGGAATTACATGAAGGGAATATCTGTAAAAGCGTGGCTTATCATAAAATTTAGTTTTATGGTTTGCCATCTGGCTGTGGTTAATGTGTGAAAGAACTGTGGTAAAAAAGAGTAATATTTTCAAATCTTGAAATCCAGATTTTTAGAATTTTTGAAGATCATGTATACCACCGAGCGAGTTGAAACAAATACTATGACTAAATTTCTGGATAGATGTAAGTAGACCTTACGACTACCAAAAAAACCTGAATTAGAGTACACGGAAAGAAAAACTGAAATCAAGTAATTATACTATACCTGGACGCCACTACTTTGTTAAAGAAATCGGGGCCAGAAAATAGCATTCCCTTCAATTTGAAAGACATAATTATCTTGTGGTAACACTCAAAACTATTTTTTTGAAAAAGATGAATCTGGGTGGCATATAACCATTACGTCTAACGTTATGCAATGAAGGGAAAAGGGAGCCGATTTAGAAAGAAATTTAACACCTCAACAATATTAATTTTATCTTCCCTAAGCGTTAGCCTGTACCATTTTGCATAGTTATTTACTTAAAAATAATGTGTATCTGATAAACACAGTAGAAATCGGTTGTGAAAACAGTCCACAGTTTGGCTGAGCACGTTTAGCAATATGTACCCGATCCGCTCTGCCACACCGCATGTCAATGAGATTCATTTGAGTCAGCTCTGAATTGCATCCGTTCATGCGGCATATTGTGGATGGGATTTAGCTCTCAATAGTCTTCCATCCTCGGAAGTGCGTTTACCATAACGTATTCATACTTGGTACATTCATTGACCTCAGGGAAAGACTGAACCAACGATAAAGATGGATGAGAACATTATTTCGATCTGAACAAATCTGGAATCTGTGAAAGTTTCGAGTGGAAATTTCTACATGACGCAACCACGCACTGTGCTAAATCTGAAGATTTAGTTGAACAGGTGGAAATTTTATTTGGCGTATATGTGATCGCATTTCTCTCTCATGGATAAATAAGTAGGGGGAAAAAGAGTTCGGATTAAGCACTTGTGCGACAGATAGCAGTGCAATATCATGTTGCTGCAATAGGTCAGAGGTTGAGTGTTGCTCAGTAGCATCTAATCGCGAGTCTCTCTGAATATGTAAGCAGTCTACCCTTTTCTGTGTTAGAGACTTATTTCTGTGAAGCCCTGCTTTTTGCAACCGTGTTTTCAATCAATAAGTGTATGGATTACAACTTGAAGACTTGAAATGCAAATATCTTGGAATTACTTTTGATAACAAACTTAACTGGGCAGGACACATAGGACAGGTGGTTCGGAAAAGGTTTCAAAGTTATGCACTTGTTGGAGAGGGGATGTACGAGAGAAGTAAAGGAATTGGGTTACAAAACTTTGGTCAGACCATTGCTCGAATATGGTAGTGTAGTATGGGACCCTCATTTTACGTATCAAATACAGGAGTTGGAGAGGGTGCAAAGAAGGGCTGCTAGATTTGTTTCTGGAAATTATCGCAGAATGCAATCAGTGACGTATATGATAAAGGAGCTGGAATGGGATTCATTGCAAGACAGGAGGAGGATGAGGAGGGTCATGGGAGTGTACAGGGCATATACTGGTGATGAGGCATGGAAAGATATTGCAATAGGTATGAAAAGTAGTGCATGGAAGGGAAAAGATGACCATGACCACAAGCTGGCACGCGATTTCAGGCACAAGGGTGTGGGAAGATTCTCTTTTTTAGGTAAGGGTGTCAGGGATTGGAATGAGTTACCAAGAGAAATGATGAATAATTTACCGAAAACTTAATTAAAGATAAAATTTGTAGAGGGCAAATGTAGGTGGGTGCAGGATAGGGGGAGGATGGGTGTGTAGGGAAATTGCCACCGGAGCCTGTGCTCCATTGCAATTAAATTAAATTAATCTACCACTCACGGATTTTATGTTTGAAGGCAGGATTCCAGATATAATACGGAGAGAGATCAGAACGTACTAGACATTAATATCCTTGGTTTAGCGTCATGAGAATCTCTGTACTACCTTCAACTGTCGTTATGAAACTATTAAGCAATAAGGAAGTTAAAGATGACAGTGATGTGATGAAACTGTCTACTTTACGAGATTTTTAAGAGTATTACTCATTGTGCAAACGTTACCACTTTGTCTTTGAAGAGGCAATGTATTAGTCGAGCTTCGTGGGTGAACGGTAACGTTTTAGTTTCGCATTCCGGAGGACATGGGCTCGAATCACCGTTCTATGCTGATTCTATCCGACCTGATTAAGGTTTTTAATCGGTTTCCGTAATTTATCAAGAAATGATTCTTGTGGGCAGAATAACATGACAGCATAAAGGATGTTTAAGTTCAGAAAAAAATTAATGGCATACAGGACGTTCTGACCTCGCATTCGGGAGGACGGCGGTTCGAATCCCCGTCCGGGTATCCAGATTTGGGTTTTCCATGGTTTCCCAAATCATTACAGGCAAATGCCGGGATGCTTCCTTCCAAAGGCCATGGCCGAATTCCTTCCCATTCGTTGCCCTTCATCCTTTCCCGTCTCTAAAGACCTCGCTGTTAGAGAGTAAGCAGATAAAAAAAAGGCATACAGGAGTGACCTGGTGACTCAAAGGTAAAGGCTTCTGCTTAGGGATCGATAGCTCGGTTCGAATCCCTGTCTCGGCGGGATTTTCATAGGCCCATAATCCAATCCTCAAATCTTACTACATGTATGTGAACGACGATTCCATGGTTCGGATTCCACGCTAAACTTGAGGCCTCCTTTTCCCGGTAGGAATACCGGGTAAGGTTAGGCAAGGTGGATATGATCGATCATGGTGGTGTAACGGTTAGCGTTCTGGCCTCGCATTCGGGAGGATGGCGGTTCGAATCCCCATCCGGGCATCCAGATATGGGTTTTCCATGATTTCCTAAATCACTCCAGGCAAATGCCGGGATGCTTCCTTCAAAAGGTCATGGTCGAATTCCTAGAGTACAACTACACATTATTATCAAAATTCGTATCATCTGTAGACATTTACAATACTGTATATATTATACATGAACCTATTGATGATATTGCCACATTGTGAGTAAGAGAATTGAATACAATCAGAACTTAAATTTCAATTTTGGTATACACTTTCCGGTTATACGTCGGTTTGCTGACAGCTATGATAGATTTCCTATTTTTCTTCGTAGCTCATACTGCTTTTCGTTTTGCGTTATCGGTTTTATGTTTCTCATAATGTACTACATATCGAATATATCGTCATGATTCTACATTTCTCACTGTCTCGTTTTTTGGCATGAGATGAAGTCTCCTTGCAGAAAAAAAATAATGACAGTGATCTAAAATGTTCTTAAGGCGTACACAATCAGAAACAAAAATTTCCTTAAGAAACTGTGGGTCTTTGTTTCAACTTCAGCTTTCTTGTACTACCCAAGAAGGATTTTAACATTTCTTATTCCTCCGGTGTAATATTCTACACTGGGATTATAACTTCCGGAAGTATTTCCGTATTATGATAACGAAGTAAGGTCTTCCTCTGAGAGCAGGCGCGCCTCTAAAGCCTTGTTTCGCTCACAAAAGTCTTTTCTCGTTAGGAAGCGATTTATTGCGTTCCAGTCTGCACTCCGGTAGTATAGTGCAGAAATAAACTTGTCACTGTTCCAGCTACGTCATAAACATGCGGCGACATAGAAAATATGTGCACTTGTGCCATAACGTTTTACCGAATTATATCTGACTGAATAAGGATTTAAATATTGGACCACCTGAAAACAGTATCACGAGATTGGAGATAAGATACCATGGCCGAGTTAGGAAAGAGCATGGCAGGTACAACGATTGATGAAACATAAAAAGAGCGTTCATTTTTAATTCAAATAGTGTTCGTTGGTTTAATAAACACCAAAAACATTGTTTAAACAAAAGATTCCACTATTTTCTACATATTTTTTTCTACCACACTGGTTGTTCTTGTTACTAAAATTTTCTCAGAAGCCACAAATAAAGTATAGCCATCGTGACATCGTGGCTTATTCACTGAGGCGCCACACACTGCATAGGGGAGAAACACCGGGATCGGGCACGATCCCAGTTTCCCGCATACAGGACAGCAGGATTGCATTTTTCAGACGGTTCAAGCTGTTTTCCACATCAGCTAGGCGAATTCTACCCGTTATCTCAAACAGTGACAAACATACACTTATTAAACATAAATAGTTACACACTTCGTTGACACGTAGCAACACAAGAATTTCTTCCAATAATTAAGGACGCCAGGCTTTAGAGTTCCTGTTAGACTTCGAGCAGCAACTCGGTAGCATCCTCTTCTCTCTCCTCCCATGTCTCATGAACCCATGTGGACCTTAGTGGCAGAATCGGGGAAATAGAGTCCTCTGGTGTCAAATCTGGAGTGTGGGAGAGGGTTACCTCATAATTTCGAAAGTTATCTGGCGGAATTAGAACGCTGCGTGACCGAATCATGCGAGTTTTGAGGGTTTTAACCACTCCCTTAACTTGTGTAACAGTTCACAGTAGTACCAGTGTTTGAAGTTCCTCTTTCAACTAGAAATTGATGTACACATCAATCTCAGCATCTCAAAAGACTATCACCAGAAAAATACCAGGAGAAAAATGGTTTTGGCCTTCATTGGAGCTACTTTCTCGGTGTTCAGAGAATAAGTTACACCATTTGTGCAAGCAAATGTGCTCAAAGTTTCTGTTGGTCTGCAAACTATTTTTTACTAGAAACTTAATATTTATGCAATGGACAGTGTACACACCGACGTAATGTATAATTATGATGATAAAAAATAAACAGTGCTGTAGGAACAAGGCTGCAGCATGTATCACTCATCCCAGCATCAATACATTAAATTATTTAAGGTCAATTTCACTCATTTATATTTGATCAGCCGAGCTACGAATGATACGAAAGTAAACGTACCAACTTCAACTCGCTATTAAATACCATATAAGATCCAACTAACGTCATTGCAATGACAATATTTCCTTATTACAAATACCTCTTATTGATGTAACATGTTTGATAAGCCATTTAGTGAATACTATTTTTTTTTAAGTTTTCTTGTGATAAATCAAGTTCATTCTAGTAATTATTTCTAAAGCAAATTATTACTCTGCACGCAGTATAACGTAGTTTAACACATCAGTGTGAGACATTTTAATAGATACAACGTTTCGCGGATCATTATTTGTCTAATTTCACCTGATAACCTTTTCAAAAAATAATTCTAAACATGGTCACCGTAGTGAAGCCTATGACAATCACTATCTGATAACATATTTTTCATATGATGTAGTGTTACTAAATGTTGCAGGTAGAAGAAACTCTTAGGCACAGTCTTCTTTCTGTTCTAGTAGCTTTCACCTTTTTGGTCCCTTTATTTGTGTCTACTTCCAAAGGGTAGGTCTGATCAAATTTTCTTACATTTTTTAAAGTGAAGAAAGAGTCTCAGCACCCTAACACTATGGCAGGATTTTTCCCAGCCGTCCGTGAGCCAATTCTGATGGGTCACGAACAAAATAAGATAAAATTAATAATTAAGAAAGCATAAATGGAGGCGTGAGTACACCCGAAGTCTGGCCATAATGTGCGAGATGAGAGTCGAGCTATCATTTGAGAGTTCTAGAAAAGCCATGATCCTATTATTATTATTATTATTATTATTATTTTATTATTATTAAGGTTGTTCGTGACGACCATAATCTAATCTCTAAGGGAGCCCCTGCGGCCGTTGAAAAAGGTTGGGAAAGGCTGCCCTATTGTTTCACCATGTGGGATGAGGCCGGAAACTTTTTATTCATCTTAGTAAACATCTCGCAGCGTTGAGTTTGTAGCTGTAGCTTGAATACACTTTGTTACTCACTTTTAAATCATTAATTCAAGTAGCCCAGCTATTTTCCGTTTCATTCACAGTCACAATGGTATGAAATTAGAGCTTATTTTGTGCGTACAAAGATCTGTTTTTTTGTTTGTTCCCTAGGGCTTCTGTTTAGTTAAAAATTCAAGCGTAGCTGGACATCAGTCGACAGATATTAGCAAGAGTAATGTCAAGACGAATTAAAAAGTAATAAACACAGTTTTTTAAAAATAAATGCTTAAATTATTTCACAAAATATACAAGGTAATAAAATATAACATGACTCATTAATAAGTTCGGCGGCGTATGTTTTAAACGTATGTGAGAGCCCGGAATCTTATTTTGTAAGCAATGTTTTGTAACCTATAATTTTAAATTTCTGATCTCTAAGTAAACTAACACTATTTGGTTCGAGTTACCCTTGCCCACTGACGATTGAATATTAACATTATGATTTAGTGCAATTCATAAAAAAGAAATTAATAAAAAATAACAAGTTATTATCAAACAGAGTATATTATGTTTTGCAATATTGTACTTTATATTGCAAATATATAGTCTAAAATTAAACAAAAATACAATTTCTCTTGAATAATTTTTTAAAAAATTTCACGATATATTTATTATCCAATTCACGAAATTCTCCATCGAATCATACACATGGTATTCGGTGGAAAACATTATCAAAATAAGTATCAAATTAGACAAAATTGTCTGGTTAATTTACGAAAATAGATACAATCCACTATAGTTTAGCTGGCTACATATTTATAATTATCAAAATAAATCTGATCAATTTTTTTCGGAAATACAATGATGAGCTCTTTTTCTTATGGGTTTTTGGTAATAGTCCAAAAATTGCTAAATAAAAGTGAAAATCGAATGTTTTGTGCTTTGGCGTGTTGCCATGTTTTATTTGATAACCAACAAATTTATCTCAAGGAAATATTTTCGCCAACCACTCACTAAACCAACTGTAATTATTTTAATTCCCCATAGTTTTTTGGAAATTTTATGTTATAATCGTATTAAGCTTAGTAAAAACTAAATACCAGTCAATTTACAAACTTCTAAGTTAAAAACTTCAATAGTTATAAATAAGGGTGCGACAGAGGAATAAAGGAAGGTTCCGTTTTTACACTCAGAAGGTACGGAAACCTAAAGTTACTGGGATCAAACAATTTACATTTTCATATTTTTATTATGAAACTAAAATATGTAAGCACTAAAATAAAATTTCAAATCAATCTTATTTGAAAGTACTGTGTATTTTGGAGTGACGTTGTCTAACTAAAATGTCTACTTATTGCCGGTTTTTTATTTATTAAAAAAGAGCTTTGAATGACATATGTAATGGTATTTCTACGTTCCTGCCTCAAAGAACTTCTCTCCGAAACACTTTTTTTTTTTATGGAAGATTTGAGGAACATTGTAACCATATGCCGACAGATATTATATGTAAAGTGGTTTACTGCAATAACTTCAATGTAGTATTAATGTATCTCCATTAGTGACATGGCAACTGATATCATACTTATTAGATAAACGATACCAACGTTGTGGGTGAGTGAGTCTAACGCATTGCCCTTACATTCTGGACGTCCCAGTTTTGGTTTCTTGAAAATAATAATAATAAATAGATCTTATCTAAAGACGTCGAGTCCTTCATCACAACCATCTGAGTGTTACACGATCAAATCTACCATCGAATGGGTTTAGTCTACCACCAGCTAGTATAATCGAAATATCCGAGAAGTATGCTTTTCCAGGCTTTAAACTTAAGCACATAGCTAACTGAATTGTCTATAGATTTATAAATCTTTGTCATTGCTTTTCCCTTGGCCAATACTCGTAGAATTTTTTTCGTTAATTAGAGCATGTTTCGGTTTTTCGCGTTTCCACAGCTTCAGTTTAAAATAAATGTTAAATGACATACATTGTCAGTACTTATTAATTTAATTTTAATTGGACTTAAAAGTATACGCAATGATTATTGGAAGATAATATTGTCTTTTAAGACGAATAATGCAGCGATGAAATTAGCATACATTCGTCTGAACCAGCTTAAAAAAAATCCTCTTACGAGGAAATATATAGGACTGATCCCAGTACTTGGCCAAATGGGACAACAAGTCATATTTCTCTGTGTCATGCAAGCGAATCGAGAATAGAGAACTCCAGAATCAGAAATTGACAACGATTGACATTCCTAAGTTTCGGTGTTGAGCACTATGTGTATCATAAAGACAGGTGGATCACCGTTATGGAGGGTCCTGTCAATCTAGAAGACGTTTGTTCTGATCCCCGTTTTACCACCAAAATTTTGTTATGTTTCCCGAAATAACTGCGAGTGAATGGTTCCTGCACCACGCCATGACCAATTTTTTTTCCGTTCCTTGGCTCTTCCTTTTTCTCCTCTAATGACCTCGACATTAACAAGGCGTAATTCCATAAGAAAGAAAGAAAACAAAGCAGGAAATATCATCATTAAATGGACTAAAATAAAAAAAATTCGGTTATGAGTGTTTTTTAAATACTATATTGACGATTTTCCCAGTGCAATATGTAGATCAAGCGTAAACGAAAAGCATGGATTAAAAAATTAAATCTACATGTAGGGGTTATCGCTATAGATATGAAACGTGTTAAAGTTTGAACAAATGTTTATAACTGTAACTTGTTACTCATTCCTATAGGCACAATCTGGCAATACATACAAACCAGTTTACGGAACCAGGAGAATGTACTAAAAGAAGCGGGGGAATGAATAAGTTATTTTCTGACATCAGAGAAGTCACCAAAGTAAACACGTATGTTTAGTTTTGTCTTATAATGTTCATAAACATTTGAGAATGTACGTATAAAACATGGATTTGAAATTCGATGAATATTTGAAATGCGAATAAACACAGATATCTAAGACGGGAATAATTCATTCGCGGGCATCGTTTCTTTTCACCCAAAGCAGGGAAGCGAGAAGAGTCAGCAAAGATACGAATCTAGAGCGCGCGATATACTGGAGGTCCGTCTTGGATAAACAGTTTTCTTGCCGGGGAGACTGTAAAAAGCAATAAAGCGGCAGGCATCTTGCCAAACCAGGCCAGAGTTAGAGTGCCTTCCTCAATTGCTGTTTTACTTTGTCCAGGGAATTTTTAAGAGAGTTCCCACTACCTATGTCCAAGGCAAGCATTATAATTTTTCTTCCGACTTTCCAGCAAGTAAGGAGAGGTAATATGACATTGTCTTTGTTACCGTTTTGAAGCGTTTAACGACAAACCAGAGTTCAATTCAGACATTCTGCTCATCGTTTGAATGTATTGTAACATTACATGTCACCAAAAAGAAATTAACGTGCTAAACAAGTCTCAAAATTAAACGTTTTGGCAGCACATCTTTTGGACGAGTATTACAAGAGACATTAATGAACTTCATTATCGACCCAATATTAGCTTGGTCTAGTGCTGAAGAAATTTTCGCATTTTCTTTCAAAGGTAACATGGAACTGAAGTAAATTCAACATTTCCAATAATGATCAATTTGTACAGGGCTAAACAATAGGTTATATTGGTATTATGTTCGTCTCCCACGCGTGTCCGAGACTAGGGATTACAATCCAGTAAAGCGGCATCCCGCAATCCTATTTGTTCACGCATCATTTGACAGTCTCATGGACCACACACAAATTTATGCCGATTCGCAGTTCGTAAAATGATTCCAAAACATGTCTTAGTCAGCGCTGCATTGCCACACTGTGTTCTCTTTCTGTACCAACTTGGGATCGACTGGTTGCATTGCCAAGCTTGCCTAAACGCTTCTAATTGAGATTTTAGTCGTATTAAAAAGTGTTTTGCCGTCTGTTCTGATTCGTAAGTAAATTGCTAACTTTTAAATATTTATAACATCTCCCGTTTTCTTTTGCTACTACTATAATTTGAATTATGTTACTTGTTTGATTTGTTTCGCTGACTGTTTACTATTATTGTAGTTGACCGAATAATAATACAATGAAAATTCTAATATTATTATAAATAAATTCTAATTTTTTTTTATTTATCAGTACATTAATTTCCTCAAAACTTTCGTATTTTAAAACGATGATATTAATGAAATGTTGTTTGCATTAATCTATACTATAATAAATCTATAAGCAAGCTTCTTGTGTCTGAGAGGTAAGAAACGGTATCACGCAAAAACTACTACATCGGTTTGAATGGAGTTTTAAAAATTTTAGAGTAATAGTCCGGATCAGTATCTGCAGAAATAGCTAACGACTTACATGTACCGAGGGACGGAGAAAGTAATTCAAATCAATTCCAGACGGAAAATTACGAGCCACGGTTAACACTGTATTTGAGATGTTCACTCCTTTCACGATAAATTGATAAAAGTTCGCACAACTTAACTTAGAATTCTGTTTGATGTCTTTATTTCTAATACTTAGTTTTTCAGTTTTCTGGAATGCAGTAAATAAACGGAATACTGGAATCAAAAGTAATACCCAACAATAATATTTCATTTACTTTACACAATATGTTAGGTTCTCCTAAGACGAATATACTAATCTTTGTATTTTTATACTGTATTTGTATTTAGTTATATTTACTCAGTTTCCTGAATCTTGATATTTTTAAGTAAATGGAATTTGTTACTCAAACCACTACATAATATATTAACTCTTCTATACGAGTTACAGATTTGTGATATTAAAGGATTTTCATGATAACTGTGTAGCCGCAATTTGATAGTGAATGACAATTCGAAAGTAACGAAAAAATAAATTGTGATATATCGCTTACTGGTAGTTCTCGAGGAATCAGAACTAAAAAATTAGTCATATGTATAACTAATTCACCTTTGGAGTTTTGTTCATGATTAAATCCTTCTTCAGTTGAAACTGAAGGTATATTATGCAATTAATAGTTATAATTTATGCTACTCTTTCTTCGAATCTTGAAAAAGACAATCCTGTCTATAGCCAAAATGTAATTAGCGATGCATTTAATGTGTTTAGGTATATCTGCATCGTTTGATTTTTTAGCGGCAATATCAGTATAGATTGTGGTTAGATTGAAATGCCGCAAGGGCCCTGAATGTACTTGCAACAACATAGACATGAGGAATTCTTATTATTAATAGTAATTAATAAGTTGTATCGCGATGTAAACAACTCTCAAAAACAAAACACCAGTTGTGCATGTCTAGCCTTGTCGCTTAAGTCAAATGTTTTTTCTGGTACAGAACACATTTCAATCTAACCACTTCAATTTTGAGATACTGTGAAGAAAAATGGCTCAAAATGTGGGTAGGAATAGGAATGTTTTTATATGGTATTACGAAAACTTGCCAGTGATCTTAGTACATATGTTGCTGCAAATGATTTTTTTGGTGGCAAATATGTGTTAAGAAATGGCCACCGCTTGTACTGCCATCACTATAGCATACGGTAACGTTCATGTTGCGTCATGTCTAAGGTACATTTCTTTTTGCTTTATTATGTACTTCTTTTTATCGAAGGGTGTGTCCTCAGGAAAACGTGCTCCTAATTTATGACCAAAAGGTCAATTGATTCTCGGTACGCCCTTATTAGACAGTTAGCGCTAACATTTCACGTAGCTTGAATTTCTTATATTTCATGTATTGTAGTGTGTTAAAATATTATTATAATAAAACAATACTTTCGATAGTTAATATGAAAACAGAATCTATAAGAAAGGAAAGCTTTTAGATGAAATTTATATTTTTTGTTTCTCTACATTAGTATTTGGTACAGAAATACACACGCAAAGATCAGAAGATAAACTCATTACTTTTTTTTAAAAAAAATATGTAAGGCATATAATGTAAATAAAGAGTGAATACTTGCCATATCCAATTATTTAGTTAACTTCTGGAATTAATTAAAAATAAAAATTTAAAACGCAAAGTTACCTTAATTTTTTTTTTAATTGCTTTACGTCTCTTTTTAACATCGAGGTTTTTAGAGACGGGAAAGGATGGGGGGCAAGGATGGGGAAGGAATTCGGCCACGGCCTTTTGAAGGAAGCATCCCGGCATTTACCTGGAGTGATTTGGGGAAACCATGGAAAACCCAAATCTGGATGCCCGGACGGGGATTCGAACCGCCGTCCTCCCGAATGCGAGGCGAGAACGCTAACCGTTACACCGCCCCGCTAGGTCCTTAAAATGTGAGAGATTAATTTATGGTTATCGCTACAAATCGTATATCTAAGAGAGGCCAGACTTTTTAAATTAATTAAGTTTCCTAGGTAAAATATTGTTACTTTTGATTTTTATCATTTAACATTAAATTATATTTTTCATCTTATTAAATAGATGTTTATTATTTAATATAATAACATCAAAAAATCTAAGCTGGATCCCGCGGGATTGATGCCAATCCCACAAATATTCTGTGAGAATGTTCTGTATGTGAATGAAAAAAGAGAGGGCGTGAAATCCTGTTCCGGCCCTTCACGTCGGTTCTTCCAGAAGATATTAACATGACCTCCAAATTTACTTTAAAATTAGACGGAAGAATCTTAATCAACAATGTCAAATTTTGTCCCTCTATATGCAGTGTGGAAATTTTCAGGATTAATCACCGGTGAAAAGATGTTGATTGGGAATATGCACCACCAACTGTCCTACCATCTTGCCGTTGTACCTGAATATGCACAGTCCAGTCACATTAATGTGAACACCACCTACTTTCGACGTCAACGTGAAGTAACCAATCACAGATGGCAGGTGGTAGCACATTACAGTAGAGTGTCTATAAAGGATGTCCTAGGGCATCGGAAAGCATTTCAATCGTTGGCGTAATGCAGAAACGTAGCGATTTATCCGACGTCCAAAAGGGCATGATAATTGGCTTTCGGGCCAAGGGTGGAAGCATTTCGGAAACGGCTAATTTTGTGAACTGTTCACGTGCCGCCGTGGTGAAAGTATACCGTGCATGGCAAAATGGCACTATTCAAAATCAGCCGCGTGGAACATGTGGTGCACCACGGGCTATAGATGACAGAGGCGAACTTAGGCTACGGGGATGCGTTCGGGCAAATAGAAGTGCAACTGTTGAGCAACTGACCACCCATATGAACCAAGGGGCTACAAAGAGTGTATCCTCAACAACGGTTCAGCGAACGTTGCTGCGCATGGGCCTCCGCAGCAGACGCCTGGTTAATGCACCTATGCTGACTGCTGTTCATCGGCGACGAAGGCTGGAACTTGCACGCCACTACTACCGCAACTGGACGTCCACAGAGTGGCGGCAGGTGGCTTTTTCCGATGAATCAAGTTTTATGCTCCATCGGACAGATGGACGTTCGCGCATACGGCGTGAAACGTCTGAAAGCAAACACCGAGCGTGGTGGTGTAACGGATAGCGTTCTGGCCTCGCATTCGGGAGGACGGCGGTTCGAATCCTCGTCCGGGCATCCAGATTTGGGTTTTCTATGGTTTCCCCCAAATCACTCCAGGTGAATGCCGGGATGCTTCCTTCAAAAGGCCATGGCCGAATTCCTTCCCATTCCTTGCCCCCATCCTTTCCCGTCTCTAAAGACCACGTTGTTAAAAAGGGACGTTAAACTGTTACAAAAAAAAAAAAAAAAAAAAAAAATGAAAGCAAACACCCTGAAACAATTGCCGGAAGGATCCAGGGTGGAGGAGGTAGCATTATGGTTTGGGGAATGTTTTCCTGGCATTCACTGGGTGAACTCATCATTGTGGAAGGCACGATGGATCAGCACAAGTACGTATCTGTCCTTGCAGACCATGTCCACCCCTACATGCGAATAATTTTTCCTCAGAATGATTGCATCTACCAGCAGGACAATGCGAGGTGTCATACAGCTCGCAGTGTATGTGCGTGGTTCGAAGAGCACCAGGATGAGTTTACCTTACTCCCCTGGCCAACAAATTCACCGTATTTAAACCCAATCGAGAATCTGTGGGACCACCTCGATCGGGTAGTTCGCCCCATGGATCCTCAACCGCGTAATCTAGCGCAGCTGGCCACGGCACTGGAGTCGGCATGGCTCAACATCCCAGTGAATACCTTCAGAAACCTAATTAACTCTCTTCCTGTACGCCTCGCAGCGGTCCGCTCTGCCAAAGGCGGTTATTCTGGTTTTTGAGAGGTGGTTGCATTAATGTGACTGGACTGTATTTCATAATCAGCGATCAGAGCTGCTAATCGGGTGTTTAGCACGAGGCGTAGTTAATGTACATACCTTGGTATCATGGCAGGCGCATCAATCAGCAAGTTAAAGAAATTATATGATTCCACTGGAAACAGGCACTGAACCTGGTAGGCAGGCGGTGATGCTGAGGCCTGACATTTCGGAGAACGCGCTTTCGAATCCCCGTCCAACCATCCAATTCCGGTTTACCATCACTCTAGGCGAATGCCGGGGAGGTTTCTTGAAAATGACATGGCGAATTTCTTCCTGTTTCTTACCCACAATCCTCCCCCGCCTCGAATGACCTCGACGTACACGAGGCGTAAAGCCCAATACTATAAAAAAGGCAGTCATTGGGGACTGCCGACAGAAGTGAAAACTTTAAACTATTAATATCAAACGCGCAACACGTAATACTTACAACTACAGATATACTAAACAATAACAAATAATTCCGTGTGGTTGTAATGAACTAGTGACCGGGTTTCTATTGGCCGCGCATTCCGCCCCTGTCTTAGCCGCCTTTGTCTAACCAGGTATAGAGGACCTACAGTTTAACGTGAAATCCAAATCACGAAAGTATTCTAGTGTACTTCACATTACACAGGAAGCTATGCGAGGTGTGAAGGTCGGGTTAATGGTCTTTGAAAAAACCCACCGACACAGAGATTCGAACCGGGGATCTTTCGTTCTTCAGTCACATACCTTAACCACTGAGCCACCAGACCGCAACAGATATGCTGTTAACATTAGCATGTAGGTTATGCGAACTCATAAGATTTTACCCAGCCAAAAATCGCCCAACGTGCCTAAAGAAGTTTCATAAACTAAAAATCTAACTTAATTTACCACCCAATTGTTCGTCGAATCTTCCCGAAGAGGCAAGAAGGCTAATTCATTTCTTCAGGAGCTTACCACGGAATGCCCCGCCGTAGCTGATATGATAAAATACAACTCCTAAAAACTTTTGGTTCGTATGAATAACGGTGACAGAAATTAAGGTGAGGGGGGAAAGGAAGAAAGTGTTTTCTATTTGTTTTAAAGTATATGTATGCAAAATTCCATCAAAGTCGGATAAAAACTGTGTTTTTGAACAAACTGTTTTTGTGAAAATCGTCCTGTGCGCATATTTTACGCGCAATAGGTGGTCGTGGTCGTGACGGGCGCGATCTGATGCACAACAGGTGGCTTCTAGGGAACTGACATATTTACCCCCACCCGAAACATCGCGTAAAGCAACAATAGAAGTTTACACTTCAGAAAAAGAATTAGTGACACAGGCATCTAAATACGGAACCATCGCCGTTGAGGCACAGGTTAAGAGCAAATGCCTTTGAATTTACAAATGGCCATCAATACTTGTAAGCTGAAAACATTTACTTCCAGTTGATTTATGTTTGTGCAAGTCACGACTTCTTTTACGTCTAGAACACAGTCATCGATGTGGTTTTCAAATAAAATGTAATTTGTCTATTCTGGTATTATTATTATAATTTTTTTAAAACACACATTGAAGATATATCTAACTGGCAAAGAAGTATCTCAGTGGATCTCAATTTAAACTGTCAAATTGCATAATCGAATATTTACAAATATGCGTGTGGCATTACTGCTTAAAATATCAATAATGATTTTTCTGTTGTTGACGGAATTTCAAAGAGACTACGCAGTTATCTTTGTAATGGTTACGTAACCTTGCACAGCATTGATATTCGGGTTGATATGAATTCGATCTACTGTTCCATTATCCATATTTGCTCTTTCTTCGTTTTCCAAAAGTTTTCCAGTCACATGATGGAATAGTTTCTTCAATAGGCTATCACCGAACTTATTCCAGGTCCCATCCCACTATCTTCTCCCAGCTCTAATCAGATTGACGTCAACGAGCCATAAACCAAAAGGAAAAACTGCTTACACCATCATAAAGGTATGTTAATGCTGCAGTTCATATAAATCGGCATGAACACTCTTGTTAGAGTAGTTTCTAAATACCACAGATTAAGGTCACTATTAGTGAACCAAAAGTAACAAACCAAGCGTCAGAGCTACAAAATCTCAGGGCGCTTTTTTTAAATGGCATTTGGCAACGGAGGCCATACAGCCAGCTCAATGTAATTATTAAAGCTTTCAGTGTATAAGTCGTCATCCAGTATATACATTGTATTTTTCCAATGTATGGACGCCACAGGACGGAGAGGACATTCATACAGACACACAACATCCATGCCCGCGGCCGGATTCGAACCGGCGGCCTTCGGCACGCGGAGCTAGCACTCTAGCCCCTACGCTACCGAGGCCGGCATCCAAAATTACTTTCTGAAGCAGCATTACTCAGACAGATCACATATACTGCTATTTTTGCGCTGACTTGGTCCAATCTTTCAGAACCGAGAGCAATACATTTGTACTAAGGGATTTCATCCTATTTGATTGTTTCTCGCCAGTTTGACATTGTTCTTTAATGTAGAGCGTACTCGGGTTCTAATCTATGGCCTCAAACTCCAGCCATTCTCATCACTGTTTTTAGGCACTTTCACTACTTGTCTATGAGAAACGTTCCCTATTGGTCCTTAATTGCTACAGGATTCACAAACAATTTAACATTACTACGCCCTCGTAACGACCAGCGTCTGTGTACTGGTATCGCGTCAATAGTGATGGAGAATGCAAAACATTTTTTTTTTAAGAAGAATAACCTAACACACCAAAAATATATATTTTTTCTTTATATAGTTATATAATTTCGAGTTTTCTTATAGACAAATCAGTGTAATGACTTGCAAGGGGACGTCGGGAGGACCGGAAAACGATTAAGATAAAGATTCCTCTGTGAGTTTTTCAGGAGACCGTTTCTTTTTATCGGAAGCATTTCGTTTTGGAAATTTAATAACTTCAAACTGGTTATGAATAACTACCTTAAATACCATTTTAATGCCTAAAATTCTCACTGGAGTCTGAGTTTCATTTTACTCGCTTCGGAATTATTTTCTTTATTTTTCAGGGCAGTTTTATGAAAATGACTCTTCTATTAATTAAAAAATTTAATCAACTGTTAAAATCTTTGCAATTTAATGTTACTACGATTTCAAAATTACGGTCCTCAATACAAAAATTTCATCTCAGTAAGCGTTCCGGTTTACTCGATCTTCCATTGCTTGATTCAAAATACAAAATTCATTATAATCTCGTAACTTCTTTCCGCTGTCATAAAATAGTAGCAGATAATCATGTTTTTAATATGGAACGATTGAGAATTGTGTTACTTCGTTTTGTCTGTCATTTCTCGTGTGGTATCGTGCATTTGTTGATACTGAGCATAACTACCATTACCTTTGGAAGAGACATGATTTAGTTTGCAGTGTGGCAACTTTTGAAGTCGTGAAACGGCAGCTACCGATAGTATAGGGCCTACTCATCGTCACTGTCGACAGGAAGAAATCTTGTAGCCAAACACAACGCTATACCGTAAGATCGCAAGGCATCATGCACGCTTCATTTCATGTTGCAAGAAGACTGATTTGTCGCTGACTGGATGTAACGTTTCGCTGGCCTTTTTCACTTTGATCAAACTGCAGCTCTTGGCTGATTATGTTGGTTTGGCGAGAGCACGCAGTGGCGCCGTAACTTCATTAGACCGCTGATAAAAGCTGAGTAAACAGGCGATACGCTGCCCTACTCGGCACGCCTCTCTCGTCATGTGCGAGGAACAGCTCGCGCGTGGCTAGCCATGTGATATTGCCCATCGCCATAGCGCTCCATGCTAAACGGAGTTTAGATCGACAGGCAGATTTGCGTCATCCTGCAGTAGCATCTGCTAAAGGGTAAAAAGCATCCAAGTAACAGCAGAAAACACCGTCATTTTCATTTCTCTAAAAGTAGTTAGGTACATGCTTCATTCGTCTGATAGTCCCTACATGATAGTATATTTCAAATGGTATCCACAAATAATTTGTAAGGGATATTCCAGAGATTTTTCATTAGAAGGCCAATATACAATGATCCAAGTGACATTATGACTCATCTTGTTTGGTGATGATGCTTGGGTGTCACTCAAAATGTGCTGATTGACGCTAATTACTGACAGCACATCCAGTCATCCGGTGCTTACTTAAGTTACACCTCCCAAACCAGTTCAAAGAAACGAACTATTTGTTAGTCTCGTTTTTGCCATCAATGACTTAATTATGTGGTTGATAGCATAATGTTCCACAACAGTTTCGAGGTGTCTGACATAACGTGACTATTGCTGCTGATTCATAGAACTGGTGGAGAATCAAATAACACGATCGCTAAGCAAATTCTACGGATAGCTGTTATTTTATAATGTTGGCTGCATATAGCCAATATCCTTCTATTTAGTAAGTTCAATACATTTCTCGCTTCCGTAATTCCTATTTCGATTACGAATGGTTTTAATAACCATAAAATAACTATCAATGTGATGCAACGGTCCTAAAGATAGCCACTATAAGTCACAAACTCTCTTTTAAGCAATGGTGTATTGCATTAAATGTCTATAACTTACAACCACTACTTAGATTGGTGTGTTATTCCTGAAGATAACATGATTCAATGTAACATTTCACAAGTTAAATCCGATCACTTTGCAATTATTACCACCATGAAAAGCGCGGAAACCAAATTGTATTACAATTTGTGAAACTGTACAAACTTAAAATTGTTCTTTTTACCATAAATACAGAACATAGACGCTAAAGATGCTAGGCTCCCATCAGACGGTGTCGATATTCGTCGTGAACGACCTAAGCTTCCTTTCCGCTGCTTGCTTGGAAGTGTTATAAGATGAGAGGCTAGTTATGAACTGATTATTATAATATTGAAAATAATAAGGCCAATTTGTAATCATAATTTTCATACTATCAAAAGTTTGATATCTAACTTTAAACTGTAGGGGGAGGTTCTTCAAAGTAGCCTCTACGTTTGGAGATAATGTGATCTACAGGACCGATGATCAGCTATTCCCAAATTTTGAATAGTAGGTCGCTACTTGCCAATAATTATGGGAAGGCAAAAATAGGTGTAACATTTCTTTGACTGCCTGCATACCAATCATCTTAGCGAATTTATGTCTCAAGAACGTGTTATTTTTTAAGGAGCCACCCAAGTTTGAATTATAGGTCTACGGACTAGTATCCAGGCATTTCTTAATGCTGCTCGCAGTCAATTGTATGCCACTGCACCGTTTTGTATCTTGTAGAACTACACATGTTTAATATAGGAATGTTGTATAACCTATTTTTTCGATTGTTGGCTTTTGTGATATATGATATTGATCAGTATAGTATTAGGGTTTGACAATTTAGAGATTTCTAAAAAGTTCGTCAATATTTACTCTACAAGGCATCACGATAAAAAAAACAGTTTCCATGCCTTCTCCTTACATATATCAAGGACCGTTTGGTAGTACTGGATGCTAATCCAAAAGAATATATCCCACAAACAATAATGACGAGGAATCCATTTTTAACGTACGCGTAAATCCGAGAGAGAACTGACGGATTCAGAGGTTGGGTCTGTAATCCAATTTTCGTGTGACACATCACAAAGACAAATACGAGAGGATACCTCTGATGGTATTTTGGCTGAAGTACGATATATATATATATATATATATATGAAGATACCAGATCGAAAGTTGAAACAGATCTGATAATTAAATTATCATCTTTTGCTAACAAAAGTGAAGTTCTCAAAAATAATTTGATCCTAATTCAATTTCAAATTTGCAGTTATTCTCGTAATTTCAGTATTTTCATATAAATCTTATAAGTAATTATTATAGAACTTGAAACACGTTAGTGTGGCTCAGTACTTTGAGACGCCGCACATCGTGGAGGTACAACGGTACTGGGAACCAGCCCTACCCCCCCCCCCTTGCCACCTGATTTAGGTTTTTAGATGGTTTCCCGAAATCATCTAGGCGATTGCTGGAACGGTCCCCAGTCTCCGCCTCATATACACATATCACAAACATACTCATCATACAGAACAGGCAAAGCCGGGAGCCCATTCATACAGCAAATGAAACTGCAGAAGGATTTCTGGAAAGAACGCACCTCTCTCTTGCACCACCACAGGAACTATTGCACCTTGCTGGTCTAACGTCAACGCCTCACGGTGCCGCCTATGTTCGCCTGGCCAGAACACCAAGGCATGAAGAATCTACTGTTCTGTTCTGATGACTTTGAGGCAGTCACCCGATTTCTTCAGGAAGGGTCTATCGATAGCGGCATCATGCTGCCAGTCCGTGAAAACCCAAGAGAGACGTTCCCGTGCAGAAGATAACAGCAAGACCGCTTACAAGGAAGCTGGTTCAATATTTCAAGTACCAAAGCTTTTGGCTCTACGCCCGTGATTGTACCAACTAAGTAAGGTACGTCAGCTAGGGTGGCTCTCACTACCTCACAGACTGCAAGCAGCCACGCGAGGAACCCATCTGCTGTAACTACGGGGCTAAACACGCTACTTCTTACTGAAGATACAGCACGTGGAAGCAACAACGCCACAAGGAGTCACCACAGTAGCGAACTGGGCTTCATATGAAGTCCGCAACGAGGCTTCAACACAGCAGGGCCAACCCAGCAGAGTCTCTTCGTAACCAGACCTCTACCATGAACACTGATCACCGCGGAAGCAAGATGAAGCGCCCGATACAGAACCACGACCAACCGAAAACTTCCAGAAGCGAACTCGGCACATGCTACTGCACCAACAACACCTGTGCCCCACAAGTCTGTGCCCGACAAATCGTCGACTACGAGGATGACAAGCTCAACGATCTAATTACTCTCCTCACGAAACTCGTCCATCATCTACCAACAAAGGATGGTTCGACTCCTCCCTCAAAGCAGCCTTAAGTGGCTGATCACCTCGCAGGAAGAAGGTCAGTGGCATGCCACCCAAAATAGAAACAACAGTTGCCAACCGACAAGACACACCAACAAAAAAGAAATGTACAGTTGAAGATAATTGGAATAAACGTCTAAGGACAAACCCTTTACTTGAACTGCTCAAAGCGAGTAGAAATTGGCACGGATGATGATGATGATACGTATCAGCCCTGAACACCATCCGTGGGAGAATCATTCTGAATAGGGACCTGAATGCCAAACACACGGACCGACACAGCAGGACATCAAACCCTAACGGAAGGGCGCTGCAGAGTGAAAAGGCCTTGCTGTCTGGGGCCCCGACATACTTCCCGGCTGCTGAGGGATGTAGGCCGGATGTCCTAGACATCTTTATAACGTGAGACATCCCTGCTAGGCCATACATGCAGTCCCTTAGCTTTCTTGTGGCAACAAACCAATGGTGGCAGACGGGGATATGAAAGGAAAGAGAGAAGAGGAGGGTGGTAATAAACTACTACAAAGCAAATTTGGACCAGTTCCGCGACGGACAGTTGCAGCATCCAGGGGAAGACCTGGAGAAAGCGATATGATGCTGGTCAGAAGACACGCTAAAAGCTGCAGATAACGCTACATCTCAGAAGAGGACATTGCCTGCCAGGCAACTCCCCATTGAACTAGTAGACCTCATTAAAAGAGAAAAACGTGGTGTAGAACAGCTGTTAGCAAACATGGGACAGAGTATTCAAGTCGTTGCTGAACAGACTTCAACGCGATGTGAATACCAAGCTCGAAGCTCACCGAAACCAAAAATGGGACGACTTCACAGCAAAATACAAAGCCAACGCGCTAGCGGATGTGTTCGAGGACAACTTCCGCCCCGCAGCTGAGCCGTATGATGACACCACATAGAATATGTGCACCGTCAACGGCGCCGCTACTGGGCCATTAACGACAGAGAGGAAGAAGAAACAAGCGAGGTCGACACGCAGGAAGTCGAAGATCTCATACTGAATACGCGAGCTTCGAAGACACTTGGCTGAGAGGGGGTGAATAACCTCATGTTACTGCATCTACCAACACTCTCAGTGGAACGTATTTTCCAGATCTTCAACAACATCTTGAGACTGCGGAGGTTCACAGTTGCCTGGAGCAAGGCAGTCATAGTCGCCTTGGGCAAGGACCAAGCGTTCCAACAAAACTAAAAGACCGCGTCGGGTGTTGCCAGCGGTCTCGAAGACCTTCGAGAGGCTAGTGCTTCATCGGCTGGTGTTTCACCGGCTGGTGGTGCACGTAAACTGGCTGGGGATAATTCCGGATAAACAGTTCGGTTTTAGTCCAGGGCATTCCACCACTCATCAGCTGATAGGGGTGGCGGAGCAATCAATGGATGACATCAACCGACGACGACACCGTGTAATGATGCTGCTAGACGTCATGAAGGCATTCTATACCGTATAACGTGAAGGACTCCTGCTGAAAGTAAGGATGTATATCAAATTGCTGCGCAGCTGTCTCAGCAGAAGATCCTTCAGGGTGAGGGTGGAGAAGTCGTGGTCGTCGAGGCGACGAGTCAGGGCGGGCGTGGCGCAGGGCTCTATGCTAGCACCGACTCTACTCATCATCTTTACTGCGGACAACCCCAGGCTGATCTCTGTCTATACAGCGCTCTACGCGGAGGTCTTGGCCTACTTCACTTCATCATGGAACCTGCTGGCAACCCCTAGATGGCAGCAAGCTTCGCTGTACCAGTTCGAGGAGTGGACAACTCTCTGGGGAGTCAAGATTAATCCCACAAAATCACAGGTAATCCTGCTCAGAAGAAGAGGGACACCGAGACCGCTGGGCCTAACGCTCTTCAAGGAACAAATTCCACAGAAAACCGCGATGTGCTTCCTGGGCGTCAAGACTGACCGATGGCTTACCTGGAAGCAGCACGTGGAAGACGTATGCAGCGGGGTGAACAGGCGGCTAGTAGCACTGTGTCCGCTGCTTCATCCCTGCCACCACGCTGTGGCATTGGAGTGTACCAGGCGCTCGTGAGGCCCATTATGGAGTTCGCGAACCCAGTATGGGCATACGCAGCCGAAACCCAATGCAGATGCTACAAAACCGCGCTCTAAAACGCGTGCTGCAGTTACTGCTGTTGCTCCCGACAGTTGACCTCCACCGGCTGTCTCTGTGTCGGAAGATGGTGGCTGCCACACACAAGTTGTACGAGAGTACGCAGCATCCCGCAACGACCTTATCAGCAATCTGGGCGAATAAGACCTGGAAGGACTGCGCCTCAACAGATGAAGGCATGGGTGAAATAATGAAAAGGGCTAAATGCAATTCCACAACGAAATAACGAATCGTGTGTACGTAAATATGACAGTGCATTATTATTTATTTTAATTCTTCAGCACTACTAGTTCTCAGATATGGCCCATCCTATCATTTATTGTTAGGATTAAGGTATTGTTCATGCAATTTTTGTTAGTTCTTAGGAATATATCCTTCTTATCATCTCTTGTTACTTGTTAGATACATGTTTAAATTTTGTTAGCTTTAATATTATGTATTTTAGGTCTATACAAACGCGGATACAAATCTTGTACAGTCAACAGCCACACTGGCGGCAGAAATTATGACCGCTGAAACGTTGTTTTTTTTTTTTTTTTTTTTTTTTCTTCTCAATGGACTTACTGGGCTGGTTACCCGAGAGGATTTTATTCAGAACATACAAAGTTACAAGTTTCGCAGACGTTTCTCCAATACATAAAGCAAGTCCACTTCACGTAGAAACTCAGTTCCTCCTGCCCTCTCTCACGACTGACAGTGGTCATCTGTTGTGGCAACTGTTCATGTTGTCCTTGTTTGCTACATCGGAGTGAAAAAAAAGTATACGAAAATTAAATTGACATCCAAATAATTATTTATAGTACGTGCACTTATTAAAACAAGCAATTCGATTTTAGTGAGCGAAGAAACATAGTCCCAAAAATAACCGGGTCACAGGAAAGAAAGTTTTGGAGTGCTGATCTAGATAGCTTGCAGACAGTATCATAATGCTGGGTGTAACCGGAACATACCTTGAATGTTTCATTTGTCATGACTGCGTATTTGTTTGAATACAAACGAAAAAAATCTACTGGCAAACATTAAATTTCTCATTAACATTTGTAATTATGATTTATTAAATTTTAAAGCGGGAAGCTGCCATTCATATCTTACGGTTTTTATAATTTTGTCTTGTGGATCTATTTTAGTGATGAAATAATGAAAATATAAAATTGAATATATTAATTTATAATTTATGATCTAAAAAAGAAAGAGTAACTCCCCACATAGATTCATCGAACAGGCTTTAGCAGTATTCTAGTTCAAGTCGGCTTCAAGGGGTTGTATTAAGTTCGTAATAAAAGAAAGCTAATGTGGTTGCTTTCAGCCGTCGTTCCATTTGTTTCTAAAAATATTGTAAATATTATATTTGTTACCGCTCCCAAAGATCACCAAATCAGTTATTAATTCATTCTAAACGTTTGCTAACCTACGATTTAACATAACAAAGTATGACGACTTTTGAAACATAGGTACGTGGAAATTTTTCTATAGAGATTGAATGGGTATTGAGTGGTAATGGAAGAAGATAGGAGACGTAATTGGTATTCCAGAAGGCAATCAAGTGGTCTGAAAATATAGAAATTAATAAAATTGCCTCTGGCAACTAGCCAATTGATAACAGCGATTAAAAACGACTTTCGGTGATCAGATCAGTCGACTTTATTCCCCAGAAAGTATGGTTAACACACATAGCTGAGAATAACTTCGCTCTCATATAAGTACATGCAGCTTATAACTGGGGGTGTAAGGAGCACTAAATTTAAACACGAGAAAATATTGGTCATGTAGTGCAAATAAAGTAAAAAATAAAATAATTAAAAATAAAAATAAACCTAAATTTTAGAACTGGGATAAGAGCTTTAGTAGTACCAAGCAATTTTCTTACTTATAAACTGAAAGTAGAATCAATGACAGGAGGAGGGATGTTATGTAACTCAAATTAGCACTGTGATAAATGTTTGTACTAACATTGGCTTCAGACTTAAATGTACTTCATATGACTGTGTACATGTAGAAAAAAATATCATTGATTTTTCGGAAACTATTATAAAGAAAAATGGTAACATTTGGAAAGGAACGGAGTCGAAGATTAACCGGAAGTATATACTACGACTTAGAAACCTTGTGGAATTTCTTTTTGGGTTTTGAAAGTAAAAATCGTACGCACGAGAGCCTATCCATCGTTTTTGGCAAGCGAGGTGAAGTTTGCCGGCTGAACTCTGCATCTGAGATGTAGAGACTATTTCTGATTCCCTTTTTGTGATTCACTGACGAAGTCTGAGTAAACAGAACGTGCGCTGATAAATACGTAAACAGCGAAACGCGGTGCTGGGAGGTAACGAGACGGGTGATCGGTGAGACCTGTGACAATTCCGTGAGGAGACACTGCACACGGTTAAATCACACATACATGGAAACGTTGCATACTTATAATGCACTTCTATAGATTTATGCATTGTGTGGAATTCAGAAGTATACCACGCCAGCCATAAATTATTTTATTTTTATCGGGAAGTGATAGAGAGAAAATTATCGCTTTCCGGACTCCAGTATATAAACAAATAAGAAAAAATAAATAAAAAACACATCATATCATTTCGAAATAACTGTTATGTTCTATAAAAAATAATACTAATTCCAGGTTATTTTATAACCTCTTCCTTTTTTCATCTCTCGTCCACAACACAACACTGAACACATACTATCTGAGGCAGCCACACTATAGATATCATGTGCCTCAACAAAGCTGTTTTATTTTTGAATAAACATACTCAAAGCAAAATTGTATCTCACAAATAAAACGCTTTTATTTCAATTTAATCACTAATAGGTAAAAAAAATCGTTTATTTCCTGATATATGGTGTAGTAATTAAAAATCACTAGATGACCCGTGCGAAAATTTCGCGAGTATGATGAATAGTATGGTTGGTGATTTGTAATTGTATGAAAGAAGAACCGCCTCATTTGTATCACTTGCTTATTTGTTTAGTGTAACAGGTATGTGACACAAGTCGACGCCAGTGGAGTAGTTTACTGATATCTCTGTGATATGTGCTATATAATAGCTTGGCTCTGAACTGTCTCATACCCGCGACTTCGCAGTTGTTGCTTATATCCTTCAAGGGTCAAATTCAGAAAAATTTCGTTCATAATTTGTAATGTTGCCTGAATGAAGACCTTAATCTTTAAATGATATCTCATTTCTCGATTTCGGTTAGATACGAATGAAGATAAATGGCTCTTGACCAAAAAACGTTATGGAAATAATGATACTTTTGCCTATTAATGGTCAAATTCCCAAAAAATTTCTTTATTAAAATATGTTTTGACCACCGCGGAGACCTTAATCTTTAAAATAATACCTCATTCATCTACATCGGTTAGATATCAACGGAGATAAATAGCCCGTGACACAAAAACGCGTTGTAGAAATAATGATACTTTTGCCCTTTAGGGTTAAATTCCGAATAATTCCCTTCTTGTTATATGATGTCACCAAAGCGGAGATCTTAACATTTAAAATGATTCTTAATTTATCGATGAGAGACAAATGGTTAGTGGTACAAAAAAACCGCATCTTAGAAATATTGGAATTTTTGCCTTTAAAGTGTCGAATTTGAAAAAGATTACTTTCTTAAAATTTGATGTGAGCAAAGAGTATATCTTAACCTTTAAAATGATACCTCATTAGTCGTTTTCGGTTAGTTATGAAGGGAGATAGTGGATAGTGACCAAAAAAAAAAAAAAAAAAAAAAAAAAAAAAAAAAAAAAAAAAAAAAAAAAAAAAAAAAAAAAAACACACACACACACATTTTAGAAACAATATATATGTTGATCATCAAGACCGACAATCAGCAGCTATTTGTTTATCTGTAACTATTATCTGATTTTGAATTTTTTAAAATCCTGCCTTGAAATTGCTTTTACAATATTTTAACTGAAATATTGCTTGGCCTCATTTCATCGTTACATGTAGTACATACACAATTACGGCTAATCTGTTTTAAAATGTAACAATTTGGCTAGTTGTGTTGTTTATTCGGATGCTGTAGCCGTATACGATTACCATGGGTGATGTATACCCCAACATGGGAACGACCAAGGCAAATGATGAACTGGGCTATTTTCCTATTGCCTTCTACAGTGTTACTGTAAGTGTGGATGATTGTGATAGCGTGTCTGTTCAGAATAGTCTTGTTTGTGTTGTGGACTAGAGATGAAAGAAGGAAGAGCGCCGACCAATTCGGGCCTACTCTTCCGAAAGACACCTTGAAGTCACCAAGCTTAACGTCCCCAATCGACGGACGAATAACCATAAACAGTGTTATATGCCCGCCCTCACTTCACATACTGCGTAGAGATTTGGGATTTAATTCAGGACTTTGCCTCGAAATACGGTCTCCTACACTGCCAGCCAAGTGCCGATGATGAAAAACTCCTCGTCCATTAAGACTAAAACCAGTTAACCCCGTATCAACGGCGGACACCATCATCGTGAAGTAGCCACCTGTGCCAACGGACAGGGCCCCGTTCTGTTTAATTGACGTTTATTCCGTTACGATTAGAAAAAAATTGTTAATTAAAATTTTGAATTGTTTAGCGTCGTTATGTCTCAATGTGATAATTCCACTGCTTAGACTAAAGCTTACAGTTCTCCATTTAATATATTAACGGCGTACTTCATCCTTCACATTACAAAACATAATTAAAAAACCTGACGTTAGTTGTAAGGATCAAATATTAGTTTCCGCATCTATTAAAATTCTGCAACCCTCTAGGTAAGAAACAAGGAACATCATCAGGCATGATTGTATTCTCCAGGGAAACAGACCCATCGTAACTATGATTGGACTTAAGTATGTGTGAACATTTTTTGGTCTGATAAATTCAGTTGTCAGTTGTATATTACCGGTACAAGGAAAGCGAAAATTGGACATATGTGAGATAGGGAAAAACTAGGAAAATTTCTGTAAACATAATTCTGTAGAGCATGTCGCTAGTGTTGCGCCAGGAACCAATTTCTTTTTTGCAGATATGTGACCTCTTTGCTTTGGATAGTCCTTCCAAAAAAAAAGTAATATATTTGTCGTTTCTTTATGCGGTTACCTCCTGTGCTTTTAAATTTCACTTTCATGTTATATAACGGTATTACGAGCAATTGAAGATTAACTCATTGCTTTACCAGTTTATTAAGGACATATAATCAAGCACTTTAACGAATTATCATATGGTTTTAATTAATTGATTACCTGAAGTTAAGCATAACTTGCAGAAAATATGTGCAATATTTAGCGAAATTTATTTTACAAACGGTTATGTGTTTAATACAGATTTTCTACCCAAGTTATTCGCACTAATGATTTGGTCTCCTTAGTTGCAGTCCATAATGAATAAATCAATAGAGCAATAAGAGATCCGATAGTGTGGCTACTATAAAAAATGGGTTCAACGACTGATGATTTGTTATGGCAATAAATTTATTGCTGAAGTGTGTCTAGGTTTTCTGTAAGAGCACACTCAGCAGTTGTTCTTGTTACAATTAACCTCAATCTGCCTCACTGTTTCCCTGTATCAGCATATGTACCTTATCCATATTCGCTCTGAATAATTGCCTTCACTATTTTGTTTTGGGATATACAGCTCGCTGACGTTGGGATCATTAGAGCCGGGAGATGATGTGGGATGAGGAACGGGAAGGAATTCGGTCAAGTCATTTTAAAGGAACCGCCCCTACATTGACCTGGAGTGACTCTGGGAAACCAAGGAAAACCGGAATCTGGATAGCCTGATGGGAATTTAAAACCGAGCGTGGTGGGTGAACGGTTAACGTTCTGGCCTCACATACGGGAGGAAGAGGGTTCGAATACCCGTCCGGGCATCAAGATTTGGGTTTTCCATGGTTTCCCCAAATCACTCCAGGCGAATGCTTCTTTCAAAAAGACCATGGCCGAATTCCTTTCCGTTCCTTGTCCCAGTCCCATTCCGCATCTAATGACCTTAGCCCTTCATTCATTGTTCTTCGCCACTTCGATTTCATCTCAACACTTTTTACTGTACTGGAGGCGGGATAGTCTTCCCTAGTGTTCATGAGTTTCGTTTGATGGACGTTGTGACATTGGATATATTTTAAAGTTGTACGATTTCGTTCTCATGGATAGGGCAGCAACTGATGGGACGCCTCTGGTAGTTGTCCATTAAATCATCGTCACAGCCATTCAGAGTTTTTTTTTTTAATTGTACACTTTAAGTCGTGCAAGTAGCATCCAAAAACCGTTGTTTAATTGCGTATGCTGGCCAGCTGAACTGTTGCTGTTGTTTCCCATGTTAATAGCCGTAGCCCGCTATTCGACAACCCCGTGAGCAAGATGTAGTGCGGCGGTTGTGTTTCGTGTTGTTATTGTGTGCCGTAACGGCGGAAATAAATCTGGCCGCTTCTCGCTGCTGTCGGAGCGTGCATGGAATGGCTCCTGGACGGTGGCTGCTGGCCAAGCGCCAAAGCGACCGCTCGACCACCAGCAGTAAACGGGACGGAGGGTCCTCCGTTGCTCCGTCAGCTGCACTGAGTGGATATTGGGGTGATTTTGCTATATACTTGTTCTAAGAGCGTGTGAACTCTTTTGCATTTCGCAACACTCTGTGTTCATCTCGTGACTGGTCGAAACGACAATACATTCTCCACTTGTCTCTTTCAATGTTATGTAAGATGCGGTTGATAAGTTAAAAAAAAATCCAGATGTGTGAACTTACAGTGGATTATTTTACTTTAGTGATATTTGAATACGAAAAGACAGGTCAGCGATATTCATCCGTGTTTCTACCATAAAGTTCACCCGCTTAAACCGTGGTTAGTGCATCAAATTACGATGAAAAGCGTGCGCGTATTGAATCCGCATAAAACTGTGTATTGCTTACCGGGTGTGGATAATTATCCACAGCGAACGTTAATTGAATTATGAGTTGAAGATCAATCAGGTGGCTGGACTATATTCGGGAATTTCCATGCTATTAGTGCCAGAAATGATATTCCTATTGTTAAACTAACAAGTAAAGCCATGTGGCTGAGCATGGCCGCATGAGTTTCACCATGTAATTCAATATAAGACTCCCCTCATACGATAGGTAGTTTAAATTCAGTTTTCGCACAAAGTAATGGAACGAGCGCCATCGCGAAAGTTGCTACATGGAATTTCACTTTGTACCATTGGTTACCGGCCATATGCTCTTGTGCTACTTTCTTCGTGCAATAGCCGACAGGTGGTGTAGAGAGAGCAACGAAACTTTTTCGCTCGTTTTTCAAATGCATACTATGGCGACAGTGGCAGACCTCATACCATTTCGTTCCTTATGTATTCACTCTTTGCAAGAAATTCGGAAGTACACAATTTTTGTTGCATAAATTCTGAATAGATAAATCCTTCAGACTGAATTATCGACATAAATAATTGCGAAGAACTTGTCAATATGAAAATCAATTTCCTTCATTGTTAAATAATATCCCTGAGTATACTCCAATTTTATTGTGGCAGGGTGTATTATTAAGCACAATCACCATAAAAAGTTAGCTTACTGGAAATAACTCTTTGCGGTTGGAATGCTTGTTGTTGCGTAGCATTCAACGTTCATGCTACACTAAAACGAAAAAGAACAAAAAAGAGCAATAAAATGTTGAATTTTACTGCGACGTCTTGTGGGACGTTCTTATTGCCAGAGAGTAGTAAAATATTTAAATGTCGGCTGGTGTCGTCAAGCCTGTCAGGAACTTGTACCAGAAACTTAACCAATTTCACGGCAAATTAAAAGGTGCACAACAACAGTACGAAATTCTTGTAGTCAGCAAACGGGTACGTGTTTAGAGGTAAACGATCACGTGAGATATGTCACAACAATGTTTTATTTATTTATTTACTAGCCTCTAAGCCCGTCAAAAATGACAAGTGAAAGGAATGTTCTGGCAATTCATTTCTTAGCGGTTGCCTAAAATAGAAACAAGAATTGTGGGTAGGTAATTCTCATAACTTTATTTTGTAATATGTACATATTTCGGTTCTAGTTTACTCACTGATACACATGGAACTTCAAATGAATTAATGATGTCAGAATGAGGGAACCAATGAAATTAAAAATAAAATAGGAGTCCCAAAATATTTTGCTAGAGCACGTGATATTGGTTTTATTCCTGGTCCTGGTCTGATTCAGCACGGTAAATAGGGCTCTATTTAAAAAAAAAAAATGTACTTACTTCAGTAACTCGGCGCTTATGAAAGCAGCTTAACTTATTTATAACACTAAATTAATTGTGAAGTATTCTGCAATAAATTGTGTCAGTTGTCATTCGTAGCTTCTACTACCCGTGTTCGAATACATTCATTGCATTGCGATCTAAATTTGAACCAATTGAAACATTTACATGTGTCTGATATAGTGCGTGACATCAGTAACAAAAACAGCTAATAATTAATGTATTAATTCAAACGCGTTATTTATTTCAGTGTTTCGGAAATCATTTCTTCCAGTATATTATAACACTGACTTAAAATATCTACACCGAATATAAATCTTGTAAACCCGTCAAAAATTAAGTGTTCAACGCAGTATTTTAGAAATTCGTTTCTTCGCTAAATAAGTACAATTTTCATCAAACAACGCTCATAATCTTGAAAATGATGCAATGCAAATATTTCTTAGCTTACTGTAACAACGCTATCGCTGTATGTATAAAAAAAATCTACCTCGAACGAATTTTAATTAAGAAAGACAACAAATAATTATTATTTCGATTTTTACGAAATACATACTTTTCTTTTAGTGTGCTGGTTGCTCATTTACTCAGGATTCTTAGCTAAATAGAACTGTTAATAAATAATGCGCATAACCTCGAACATCTCCGGTCGTTGTTGGTTGAGCAGCGGAGGCGGGAAGCGTGACGTCAGAGTGTGACAGACATCGCTACATGGTGACCAAATTGGTATTTTATAGGTACAGATGCCAGTTCTTTTTTTTCCGTTCAACGCAGTGAATGTCGTTATTAGCGATCCAGTCAAAGGTTGTATGGTTAGGTTTTCTATGTGTCCGTGAACCGTGCAAGCTTGGTACTAATGTGTTATCTGTTATTAATTTGTAACGTGTAGTTTATAAGATAACTTACTGAGACCGTAGAGTATTTGCATAGTCACTGGGAGAAGCCGCCGGAAAGTCACGATCATAATATGAAACCGCACTAGTTTTACCACCCGGGTGTAATATTTCCGCTATTGAATCTGTTCGGTCACACTGTCTGGGAATAGCTGTACCAACACGGAATACTAACGTTCAAAAAGAGAGTTTGGATACTGAGCTGCAGATAAAATTTTGATAGTTAAAAAAAAAAAATTCTTAATCACGATATTACATCTATTTTCTCAGTGAGGGACCTACGTAGGATTAATCCCTTTTCCGGTTTTCCGCCAGGCCATCTTGAATTTTACATATAAACATAGTTAAAATATGAATTTGAACGTGCATCTCGGATAAAATATACTCTTCCCCAGCAATTTATCAGGGCTGTAAGGTGTTTCCACTCGGAAACACAATAGACACCAATCGATCTTGAACCTTAGCCACCGCCATATTGGCGAAAGATGGAATGCTTACAAATTTCTCCCTGAAAGAAACAATTTCACAATTTGAACAATACAAATTTGATTTGAAAAAAGCTTACGCAGTTCAGCCATAGAATGCGTTGCTCTTGTTCTATCCTGCTGTTCGTCTTACGTGAATTGCTGAGCAGCAGTGAAGTTTGATGTATAGGGGTAGTTTGGCAAGGGCACAGACAGGAACAATCCGAGAACTCTTATTAGAGGACTATCCCATAATTCCCCAGCAAATCAGTGGTCGTACCGATGTAGCACATCGAGCTGACTCCTTATATCGGTCTCCGTATATCGCCTGACACGGATCACCGTTAATTATTTTAACTTTCAACAAGAAAGCACATAAAATAAACTATAATTATTGGACTCTAAAAAAGTATTGGCCACCCCGTTGGCTCAGTTGGTTGCGGCACCCTTATGGTGTCCGGCGCCGGCATGGGGCTAGGTCGTTCGAGTCCTGATGGTGGAAGAAGTTTTCATCACTACGACTTGGCCACAGAAGGGTGGCGGTGCACAATTCCTTAGCACCAGATTGTGCTAAATTCAACCTTTCCGCAGTGCGCATGGAGTGATGGCATGCGGCACTGTTGATAGTGATCTGTCCGTCGGATGGGTACGTTATGCCTGGTGGTGTCTTTTGAAAGAACTGAGCGTGGTGGGTGAGTGGTTAACGCTCTGGTCTCGCATTCAGGAGGACGCCGGTGTGAATCCCCTTCCGGAAATCCAGATATGGGTTTTCCATGGTTTCCACAAATCACTCCAGGCGAATGCCGATATGGTTCCTTCAAAAATTCCGTGGCCGAATTCCTTCCCGTTCCTTGTCTCCATTCCCATCCTGCCCCTAACGACCTCGACGTCGACGAGGCGTTAAGGCATGAGTAAAAAAAATCTATTGTAAACCATCCCAGTTCATCTTCCCAGAGGTTCTCTTGCAGGGGTAAACATCTCCCACTATAACCGCCCAAAAACAGGATACGCGCAATGCGTTCACGGAAGAAGGAAGGTAAGAAGAAGAAAAAAGAGATAATAACACACATCATCTAATGCGAATCAGTCCATGTTGCAAAATACAACTGACTTACTTGCATTAGTCATAAAATCCTCTAGATCATTGATGTCAAAGATACGCATCCGGCCCCCGGGCCCTATCAATACGGCCCGCGATCGCAATGTGACAGAAAGATGAATCATGTTTTTTAGAGCATTTAGACTTCACTCGATTCCTCTACGGAATTATATGAATCTGGCCCGCCTACACATTCTAAATTTAATATACGGCCCTCTGCAAAATTGAGTTTGACACCTATGCTCTAGACCCACTGCTTCCCCAACTTTGAAGTGGAATTTCAATTTAGCTGTAGCAAATACACAAATAGGATTTAATACAAACCGTAATTACAATAATACAGTACAGTGTTAACCTGCATTGGTTCTCGTAGTGACAGGATTAATCTGAAACATTCATAAGAGTCTTCTTTAGGAATTAAATTAATTTGCAGGTAATAAATGTTACTGGATGGTTGGACATTTAAGTGAACTTCAGATATTACGCAATTACTAATTCCAAAGTTAACTTACCGTAGACAACGTAAATTTAAAATCTAAATTTCAGTTAAGTGTTTCAGGTAAATGATACAATTCTTGTTGAAAATGAAACTTGTCAGTAATGTCGTTTTTTATGTTGACTACAGTTTCAAAATAAATAACATGTGGTACCAAATTTTCTTGTAGGCCATAAGTATTTTAAATAAGAGAAATATAAAAAATAAATACTGAAAATATGATGCTGCCAGTTATATTACTACTGTCCGAAATTTTACTTTAATATTTGCTTTTAAATGGCATATATTGCTGTGAAATATTTTCAGAATTCTCAACAGACGAAGCTACAGACTGCTTGTGACAACTAAACCACAATTGCGTCTTAGACGAAACAAAAAACTGATATTTATGAGGTACTATAATTCATATTCTCTTTCAATTTTAATACGTAAGCAAAGAAAATCCTTCAGCTTATCTTGTTTATCTTGCGTACAAATTTGTTCTTTGTTCACTTAAATATTTTAGGTTATATTTGAAATTTTCGAGTGGCATAATGTTTTATTTTTAATTATTGAATTCTGTTATTACCGCCTTCAGTTTTTCATTTAACGTTCTGATTGTTAACTTCTTGGTTCTCGCTACAAGTTGCGTCCTTAATTATCTGCCTCAAACATAATCGTTTTCTCCAATATCACGGACATTACATTAACATCTAACATTCCACTATGTGAATCCTGAGCTGATAACAGCTGCAGATACGTTTGGTGACGTATTTTTAGCCGTAATAATCAATTCAGAGTGAAATTATCGTAAGGTAATTGCGAACTATTATTTTCCTGTGGTATACTACTCTATAAAGCAATGGTTTCGCACTAATTATTCATACTCTGGGCAGTATTTATTAATTGCCCTTCATTAATGTTTCATTTTCAGCGGAGGTTTTGCCAACATCTTGGAGTTATTCGGTATCACTAGTATGTGATAACAAAATTAATGCCTTGAAGCAGAAATCAAGTTCAATTAATCCCAGTATTAATATCACATCTGCAAAAATATTTTCGGAGAAGTTCAGTTTTAGATAAGAATTACATGATGATACTTTCTGTACGAACAAATATACTTCTACAAGCAATTACAGTTTCTCAATAAATCTAAGCGATTAAAATTTACTGATTTTAGTTTTGTATCTCATTCTTCTGCCGCTTTATTTCTTTGGAATATTTCAATAAATTACTTGCTTCACAATGGACTTAGTTGCGCAAACTGATATGTCAAAAGTCACGGGATTCCCCACTAACAACATCTGGGTATCCTTTATACAGTAAATGTGTAAGAACTGTTAAAAGATGTAATGGACTCATGTTGATGCCTGAAGTCCCAGGAAAAAAGTTGTAGTTACTCTCTTTCGACAGTCGCCTTTAATTGCATGATAGTGATAGGAGTTGAATCTGCTACGTAAACGGCTCTATGGATCATATTCCAGATATGCCTCTACGTCAAACATCGTGTGCTGGAACTGTACAGAATGCTCCACTCGCGCACGTTCTGGATGCGGTGATACGGTGCATTGTCATCCCCAACCTTCAGATTGTCGGGATGTGTCAAGTCATAAGGTGCTGCAAATGGTCATCAACCGAATGAAAATAGTGATGTTCAGTTTTGTGCTGGTTCACTTTTATCAGAGCAGCAAATAAAGGTCACATACACACTGCGGCACCATTATCAAACCATCTGGTTAGGTTTGAGCCTCACCCGAATCCGACCAGCGGTGTGTACCAACCGTAAACGTGACTCAGATGACCAAGCTAGCTATCTTCTTCTAACTGAACAGTGTCTAAAGGATTTTTAAAGTGTCTCTCAGTGCCTTTCACAGCCAGTTCACACACTGTCGTATGTCTTCAAGCAACGTTTCTACGCATCCGTCTCTGGTCACTTTCATTCAGCAGACGTTACTGGTCACTGCGCTATGCCTTATGGGAGGTAATACCGGCCGTGATAAATACACTCTACACGCTTCTCTCAAAGGAGTGTTAAATCCTAAATTTTGCATCCAATCACTAAATGCTACCTCCAAAGTTACTATTTCCTGTTCACCCTCGGTCTATCCTCGTTAGCTAGCCTATAACGCATTAGTAAATATTTCAAAGGACACTCACGGTCAAACTGATAACATCGTAAACCAACTGCCCATTTTAGGCATACTGCTATCAAATTATTTTTGAGATATGTGATTACGCTGAAAGTATAACGAAAGTTGAAGACGTAAGTGTAGTATAAATAAAATGTGAATTGTAGTGTGAAATTGGAACGGGACATGAAAATATATGAAATTTATGTAAATTCCCATCAATAATGAAAACATTACCGGTATCTCTTTTTTTTATGAGTTGCGTCACTGAGCTGATCTTACCGCTGATTGGCGTATCCGGCTCAAACCATTAAAATTCATGGTAGCCTAACCTACATTAAGTTAGTTGTGAACATAAATACTGACTAAATTTAAAATTACCGCTCAAGATTGAAACAAGAAATGCAAAAGATATTTCGGTCTAATTTAAATGGGACTGTGAAACAGCTAAATTAATACAAAACGTGCAGTCAAAAGTACAAAAAATATATACTGACTGAATTCCATCTGTACTAGAGATGAGTAAGAACGTTACAACTTCGATTGTAAGTGACGATGCCGATTATTCCATGTTGGAAAAACAAATTCTGCTTTGCTTAGTCTTCTTGAATAGAGGTTTAGACTAATACGTTTGTTTTAATCATTTAAGAAACCGAAAACGTGGTATCTAAATAGATATACTATTTTATTTCGACATTTCATACACTATCAAATTACGGACATACTTGATGTTGGTTTCGTGGTTTTTCTGACCGATGTTCTTCTGTGGCATGCTTATATTTTTAGCTCTCTTTCTAGTATTAACACTGATAATAAAATTCAAATATTACCTCTCAATCTTTGTAGCTCAGTGTGACGAGGTTTTAAGAGGTTTCGTCATCAGTCCTTTTACTTCCACATTCTTGTTACAGACCAGTATTTGAACAACTCTCATTTAATACCATATTTGTCAATAACATATTTCTAGTCTACATGAACAGTTGTTGTAAGTATCGAATGACGTAGTAGAACGTTCGTTATTTAGTGGTGTATTAGATTTTTTTATTTATTACGAAAATTTGTATAATAATCTGTATTTTTAATAATTTTCTTTTTCAGAGATTTCCTTCAAAGCTTCAGGTTCAGCTTAACATTGGTGTTAAAAAAAGCAATTTTAATTTGTTGTTATACTACTACAAATACTCGGTATTATCTATACTACGTATTAGAGTTCTGTAACGGGGTTGTACCAACATAACCCTAAAAATGCTGAACAAATTTTTACGGGGTGTTCAGTTTGAAAGTGAAGGGTTTGACTTAAAATCTGAGTTATATCTCGTCACAATACGCCACCTGACGTCGTAGCATGAAATTAAATCTGCTCTCAACATTAAATTCTTTTACCTGTAGACTGACAAGATTTAAAAATACTGAATAAATTTTTACAGACTTTTTGTTCAGTCTAAAAGCGTAAAAGTCTGCTCCAAATTTTGAGATTTGAATCGGTTCTCAGAGAAGATTTATGACGTTGCGACCTGTTGAAAAAAAAATTTAATCGGTTTTTACGGTAGCGAGTACCATAATGAGGGAATTACTGTGTAGACATAAATTTCCTACATCACCCACGATAGGTATGTAAATTGCGTTGATGGTAACACATCTTAGTTGCTACTTCCAGCATCCGTTGGTGATGTGACTGTTAGTCGTTCAATAAAGATTATTTTTAAATTTACTCGTTCTCCAACAAATGGCACTACGTATAATTAATATCATTATACATTTCATTTGAGGTTGAATTTCTGGAAAACTGAAATTTGAAGCTCATAAATTGGCTTTATTTAAAATTTCTAGTAAAATTAAAGATATTGTAGTTGCTCGTCTACTTGTCACTGGATCACCAACGTATCATGTGCATGCGAACTAACTCTCGACAAAAAGAAAGTTCGCAAAAGTGGGAAGTGCAGCTCTGGGGAGGGATTCTAGTCGCCCTTCGGCAATATCTGCCGCTACATTTACACTAAGTACTAAATTTGAATTTCGTTTCTGAGCAGACCCGTTTAATATCGACTTGGGCATTTTGTAGCGTAATCCGATATATTCGTAGTTTCCAGGTTGCGTATGAGTTTGTTGTTACATTTGGGATTTTCATGTCTCGCTTAAATATTTATACTGTATACGTAGATAATAGTAATGAGAGTTACCGAGAGGTATTTTTATTCTGCTGACCGGAAGAAGTAAATCTCTGAAAAGAGGAAAAGCTGCAACTAATTCTGCCTGTAATAAATTTAGATTACGTTCCTGAAAATTGTACGAACAATAAGTTCTGGTAACATTTTTATTTTTAGTTTGCCTTCCATGCTGGCGTTCTGTATGTTGCATGAGTGTGTAGAGTGTCCCATGTGTGCCGGAAGGACGCTCCGTAGTTTGTGATGTGTCTCTAGCCGGAAACATTGTACGTGACAAGAAAACGGGAGCACGCAGGTGAACAAGTAGTGTCACGCCGGATGCCCTAGCTATTTATCTTGCTCTCAACTACACTACACGTGCGCCATTTCTAAAAAAAACAGCAGCAGCATCATGCGCGTTTCAAATTATGATACCAACACGCATAGAATGATTCACCTCCAACAATAAAAGTCATTGATTTGAAATATGTTAATGAGGTAATGCGAAAACTGGTCACACATTTCGCCTACCTCATACCTGCTTATAGATTATCCTTGACTGCAAGTTTAACATGAGATACAAGCCATCTAGCATTCGTAGCGTACTTCGCATAAAAAAGAAACCATTATCCTTGGTGAAGGACAAGTTTTGATCGATGACGATGGAGTAACCAGAGATTGTTCCGTGTTGTCATGTATCCTAAAAAAAAATACGGTTCTTAGCGTGTTAATGTCTTGAATGGGTCTAAATGACCGAAGGAGCGTGTGTTAGGTGCATTAAGAGTAACTTTTTCTCATGAGATGTACAAAAGGTAGAGGGTAATTCCCATGTGCAAGGCCAACAACTTCTCAACAATTACAAATCGTTCAACAAAATTTACTTCGTGGGTTTCTAGTACAGCTAGGTGTTTGGGAGGCATTTCCTTCTTCATTCCTTTTATGTTTGCTATCAGAGATTCCGGCACCCAGTGGGTGGAAATATTTCCTATGTCTACCTTCAATGATCTGCATTTGTTCCTCAAATTTACAAACTGTAACCTTTCAATCTATTTTTACCAGCTTATTTATACTGTTCATACTCTTTTTAGTTGGTATCTTCAGTTTTCTGATGATATTCAGAGCTGGTTCGTTCCCCTATAATCTCATATGCCCTTATTTTTGTGTAGTGTAGGGAAGTGTACCCTTTTTAAATCTCGCCAGCATATCATGATGAATATCGTTGGTAGCATCTGTTTGTTACATAAGTATCTAATCACGGCACCAATTTCATTCTTTTCAATTTAACATTAAACGTTCAGTTGATCCACATTCACCATCTGCAACAAAACACAAATTCCTTGCAGGATGTTGTAATTTTGATTAACATCCTACATAAGACTGAAGAAATGTATGCATTTTTATCAAGGCTCTACGTCTTCGTTTTTACGGTAATGCCACAAGCTAATAGTAGGCCTACAACTGTTGTACCGCTAGCGTTATTTCACAGAAACATTTTATGGACTTATGAAGGCATTTTTTTCCCTTCTACGGTCTAAAACCGGCATTTCTGCTCCGCCTGTAAAGATGAAGAATAGTCCTGCGAACTATCAACTTCAGTTGTATCCCGCCCAGGATCTGCAGTAGTATAACACCGACACTCTGGTCTGAAGTTACGAAGCTATTAAACGCGTTGTGTTATTTCTGACACTTAGTAAATGTTGACTTAATGCGATCAGTGGGGAGAGGAAACACGATAGTTTTGAAGCAAACCGCAGTGGACTGACGCCAGTGTAAACTTACATGACGCTGGAAAAACAGGAGTTTGAAAGCCATAAATCATGTAACCAGGTGGGATGTATCTGGCATTAAACTTAAAATAGGACATTCAGTCTCTGGTCTTCGTAATAGTGTAGTCGCGTATTCCAAACAAAAATTTGGTATTTCCAATTTTTTATGGGATAAAATGGTTACTGAATTAATTACATGAAATAAAATTCATAACATCTTGGAGGAAGTTTTGATAAGGAGTGTTGTAAAACCTTTAAAAATTTATGTAATATGGTAATATTTGCGATTAACCTGTCTGATCACTGCTGTGTTATGGAATTTATCGTCCTAACATCCAATAAAAGGTATTACATAGGTAGAGAAGGAATAACTAAGCCAAGAAGCAATCACATTGTTTAAAAGTAAACCGCAGATAATTCCCAACAAAGGTTGCACTCGTCATTGATAGTGAGTAAACACCTGGCTGTTCAGTTCTAATGAATCGTACATTACACTGTTCTGCTTGAACGAGGCGAGTATAAAACAGTGCTACGCGCTATTTGATCACGGTATGCGAAAATATGTTCAACAGCAACCACATAATGTTAAAATAATATGGATGTCGTAATGTAACAAGCTTTTAACGAGGTTATATCCTTGGACGTCTCCTGTTCTTATTATACATTAATGACCGGCACAGCAAAGAGCGGCGTTCTATTTTTAGAAAAATCAAACAGCAATCTGGAATTAAATGTCAATGAAGTACTCACTGAAATAGTCCACTTGTTTCAGACAAACTCATTAAAAATTCGATGAAATGTATTATATTATGTTAAAAATAAAATAAAATATTCGGATCAAGATTTACATATTAATTATAAAAATAATCTTAGAAACAAAGAGTATAAAATTCATTGACGTTGAAGTAGATGATATGCTCAGTTGGCAAGAACATACCACATTACTACCGAACACGTTATGCAGTGTCACATTATGATAAGAACGTCAAACAGAAGATCTTGATTTAACGAAACACGTTTACTCTTCCGACATTCATTTAGTTACGTCGTATGGCATAATCTTTTGAGCAAAAGTTTCCATAGTACAGAAACAAAACTATTATGTTGCTGTGTAGGCTAAAACTAACATCTTTTGGTGGTACCACAACGATGGTGATGATTTCTTAAGCCAAATTGTTACGGGCGATGAGACATGGGTGGCCTACGTGACACCTGAATCAAAGCAACAGTCCATGGAATGGCGGCATTCAGATTCACCCAAAAAAGTGAAGTTCAAGCAAACTATTTCTGCCCGGAAAATCATGTGCACAGTTTTTGGGACAGAAAAGGAGTATTGCTTGTGGAATTTCTGCCTCGTAATGAGACAATCAATGCAGCAGCTTATTGCGAGACATTGAACAATCTGCGCCGTTCAATCCAGAACAAAAGACGTGGAAAGTTGAGCAAGGGCATCGTTTTGCTGCATGACAATGTCCGTCTACATGTGGCTAATCAAACCAAAGATCTCATCACATCTTTTCGATGGGAAACTCTAGATCATCCTCCGTACAGCACTGATCTGGCGCCCAGTGACTACCATCTGTTCCTGCACTTGAAGAAACACCTGGGCGGTCAGCGTCTTGAAGACGATAACGAAGTCGAAACAGTTGTGATGCAGTGGTTAACAAGTCAGGCGGAGACTTCTATGAGGAGGGTTTTCAAAAACTGGTACTACGTTATGACAAATGCGTCAATATTGAAGCGAATTATGTAGAAAAGTAGAGTAAGGTGTAGGCTTTCATGTAAAAATAAAATTATTGATATACATTTGCACGTCTTTTTTTAATTTCAAAACGGTACTTACTTAAAAAACATGCCTCGTATATGTATTAACGGTGACATGTTTCATATCCAAGAGATGCTTCCTCAGTAGGGATCTGTAGAACAGGAATAAATAAATAAATAAAATGTTTTGCGAGATTTGGTGATTTTGTTGTATAGAGATACGTTGTTTTATATAGTTAGTGATTTATGGTTGAGTGATCTTTAGGGGTGTTTTAAACTTCGTTGATTATAAGTTTCGTTGCGACAACAAAAAAATAGAAAAAATAAAAGTTTATGGCGGCGACAGGATATTCAGAAAGGAACAGGAAACCAATCAAAGTTATGAAAAAACTTGCGCAGCATTTGCCTTGGATGATTTCTCGAAACCATAAAAACTTGAATCTTGAATCCCCTACCGGAATTCCTCCCCGGAAGCTCCACAGCTGTAGCCCCTGAGGAAACTACCTTCCCGCATGGCTCTGTCATTCTACATTTTATGACCAGGACTGAATAAAAATGAAGTGATCTGAGTGGAACAAAGGCGACCTCACCTCAAGGGAAAGTGATACGTCACCCACTGTGTGTGTGCTTCATATAATTCTGATATTACATTATAACTAAATGAAACACAACCGTTTGTGAAAGTAATTGAATACAATTTAATGAGAATTAGGTAACGGAATTTTTGCAAACTGTATGAAATACGATATTGTTTTTGGATGGCATAGCGAGTTTAGGCAACTGAGCGGTGAAAGACTTTCCAATTCTCTACCTCACCAATCCTGATGTCTGAATTGTTAACCTTCTGGCTTAGTATTCTGGAGGACGCAGGATCAATCTCTGGTTCGGCTACCCACATTTCGGTTTTCCTAGATTTACTTAAATTTGCAGCAGACGGATAGCGGAACATTCCTTCGTGAAGGTAATGGTTAATTCCTTCCGGTTCCTTGGCTGCACAGCTCTTCCGACTCTAATGATGTGACATATGCAAAGGGAAAACCTCCTACCTGGTAATCTTGTCTACCGACTCCTTCTACTTAACCCAATCGTGTTAAGATCAGATGTTAGCAATAGCCAAGTAATAAACGATGGCGATTGACAACACCGCTCAGAATTTCTTTATTTCCTCGTTATTCTCAATAATGGCTAAAAATTTTGGCCTATTCTTCTTTTCCATTAGATATGATTATGAATAAAAAATGTGAATGTCAGTATCTGAAACATACAATGGTTTACTGTTCAAAATTATATGAAAAATCTTCTGCTAACTTGCAGATCACAAAAATAAGCTCAGGGCGATATTGAGAAAAACAGTAATGCTGTTCATTAGAAAATATTTGTTTCGGAGACTAAGAGTAGTGATCATACAGATTAAGAGCTTTATTACAGCTGATGATTTGGCTATCTATTTCCATTATTTAGATGAACTACATTATGGTGTTACAGTTTCTTCAGTAACAAACTAATTTCACAAGCATAATACCAACAAATAGAAACAACATAAATTTCACATACAGATAACGATTTATCATTTAGATGGTTGTTAGTAAAAAAAGTGTACTCTCTATGCTACAAAAAAAGAGAAAGAATAAAAAGTCAAGTGCCAGTCAAGAGAAGACAAGACATGCAGACATGCAGACATGCATACTGTATGACTGGTTCATCCACCTCTTTTTTATTTTCTTCCTGGGCAGCAGCGTAGCTACATAAATGACACAAAATCCACGAATAGTTATAGACAACATACGATACCTTATAGATCTATGGCAATATCGGTATAAATCACATACAAACTTGTTATTTTTTGAAGGTACTGTATTTTGTGAACGTTTAAAAATTGTGAAGTATAGACCTATATTGAAACCAGAATTCTTCTAAAAATGTCGATTCAGTGATAACTTAACATATGTGCATGTCATTACTGCTCTCAGCAGTGAAAAATACAACTTATGAAAATAAACAATAAATGGATTCCCATTAATTTGTTTTTCTTAGGTGAGTTTCTTGCTACCATTAGGTACTTTATGCTTACATCTTCAGAACGTAACGTAATAACAAATTATTATAACGTTTACTTCTATAAAAAGGTTACTGACCTGTGAACTAAATACGTATACTATTCCGTTAAATAGGTGATGTTTAAGCTTTATCATTCCAGAGATAGTAGTTTCTTTGATACACGTTACCGAGCGTGGTGGTGTAATGGTTAGCGTTCTTGCCTCGTATTCGGGAGGGCGGTGGTTCGAATCCCCGTCCGAGCATTCAGATTTGGGTTTTCCATGGCTTCCCAAATCACTCCAAGCAAATGCCGGGATGTTTCCTTCAGAAGGCCATGGCCGAATTCCTTCCCATTTATTGCCCCCCATCCTTTCCCATCTCTAAAGACCTCGCTGTTAAGAGACTTTAAGCAGTTAATAATAATAATAAAAAAGATACATGTTGAATCATGTGGTACAAGTTCTCTCTGCTTGTACTCTTAACAAAAGTTTTATAACAATGATTATCGTACATGCTGCGATTTAAGATTACAACTGCCAAGTCTTATCTTATAGGCAAGTCGAGAGCTTCCTTTTGTTAAACTGTTTCTATTACGTTGTTGTCCTACCCTACAGTAAACATTTTCAACGTGTGCTGGAAAAATTATTGAATCAACGAACTCATTTCAATGAGATGTCTTTGGGCTGAGTTTCTTAATCATTCAGTCTGTTCAGACGTCTCCTATCGTAGTCTACCACAATTAAACACTTTTGACTAGAAGACAAAATGAACACTTATCCTTCAGCTAGAGAATTTGGTCATATGATAGTTGTAATGTGAATCAAGGGCTATCTTATGTTTACTGATACAAGTAATCTGCTAAATTTTTCTGCTGTCTTGTGCTGTTAATACCAAAACAGAAAATTAAAGCTGTACTACCACCGACTTCAGCTGCTGATTCCTGTTGATTCACCAGTATGCAATCTTGGGAGTTCCATACCTGTAGGTTTCTGAGAGCAGAGTTGCCAATATCATCTGGGACCCCAGTTAACTGATTCATTATTGTGATAAAATGAATCATCTATGTACCAGCATTTCTTTCGCTAATCAAGCATGAATTATTTTGATTACGTATTATAACGTTACAAACTGCTGTTGAATAAGAATTAAGTGTGGGATCTCAATCATTTTAATGGTTTTAGAAATAATGGATATGAAAATTATTTAAATGACATAACAGTTACATAAAAGTCTGCAGGCTTTTTTTTTTAACTGCTTTTTCAAATATTTATTATTGCAGCGTGTTTCTATTTGTTTTATTATTTCTCACAATGAATTTTTTTAGCAATGCTAATAGGCTAGTTCGCTACAAGCAGAATCAAGAAGTACCGACAAGGGTTTCTTGGAATCACATAGTTTTTCTTAAAACATTGTGTTGCAACATTGGTAACTTTGCTTACGGCACTTCTTCTATTTTGAGCATGGGAAAATCTGTGTTTTTTCTTTTAAAAAAATCATATACCCTATCAAATATACTTTGTAACGATAAACTAACAACCGAATTAATCATTTTAAATGATTCGCACAGCTATTATTTTAACATTTCCGTCAAGCTCCGAAGATTCTCCAGCACTGACTAGTGTTCTCTCGAAGGAAAAGATTAGCATACGGGATCCAATAACATCACTACAAATTCTCTCACAGCGAGACCTCCATCTTGCAGACTGACTATGCCATTGCTATTGTATCCTGTAATACAGAATTGTAATCTTAAATTCATCCTCAGTGAACCTCTATTGGTGAAGATTTACGAATATCGCTCAAATACTTTTCTACCGATGCTGTAAGCTATATGCTTTTAGTAAATTTCCGAAGATATAGTCTACATATCTACTAAACGAGAGATTCAACTACAGCATAATAGTAAAATTCTTGCATTAGTTTTATATTTTCTGTTGTTAAGAAGATTAAATCTACTGCCGCAAAATTCTTTCCGAAAAAGTATGAATGCTACTGGAGATTCCAGGCCAACAGCCTCATTTTTCCTATGTGTATTGCTAATATCTCACCCTATTCCTCTAAAGAGTTTCATACTGATGTTATCTGTAAATCTGAAAGATTTGATTTGTAGCTACTTGTCAGTGATAAAAATGTGCAAATATTCGGGTCGCTGAACGGATGAAATTTACATTTTTATTGCTGTATTGTGGCAACGGTCATCTACATTAATTCTGTGGTTTCCTGAACGAATATCATCCCATGTGGACGATGACAAATTAATCGGTTACACACAATTCATAACCTGACGCTGACGCAGGCCTTGACACAACGCGTCAACACATTTGTCACCCGAGGAAACTGTATGGGCGAAGGCAGCAATAATTCACTGCAACGGCTGTTAATACAATGGCCCAGCAAGCGTAGCATATCCCTGCTGAAAAGTTTTGACAGACGAATGATTGTTGCTGCTGTAAAAACGGATGGAAACTTATGACGAGAGCCCTAACAATTGTGTAACTTGTGATATTTGAAAGAATAGAGATCAATGTCACGAACCAAGTGTGAGGTATTGATAAGGGAAACACAGATATATTGATCGGTCATAGAGATCAATTTACTTTACATCCATAAAACTTTATTGGTTTAGTGTACAACGAAGCGGGTAAATTAGTACCAATTGTTCATTAAGAAGGTACTTTCCAGAATAAGTATCAATAAATATCAAAGCTCCAATAGACGATTTTTTCATTATGTTTCCATTTGTTTCTAGTTTAAGGTTATATTTGATACGTTTTAGAACAATGAAGAAATATAAAGTTACACACAAAAGCAATAACGAATTCTCTTTATCCGTCACTTTTGATGCAAGATAATATTTAAACTGATTCTACCACGCTGATGTTTTCGCTATTTGCTTATTCATTAAAAATTATCTTTCCGTTTCGTCGTATCTTTAAAAAGACAAAATTGAAGAATATTGTGAAACACCGATCTTTATCATTTTTTTTTTTTACTCTATCAATATAATAAAATGATTTTTTTTAATTAAACTTTTTTCTGACTTGTCCTGTCTCTTCCTTGTAATCCATATAGTTTTTTATGTTTGGTTCAATTAGTATACTTGATTACTGGATTCATATCTCCCAACAGTATCATATCGTTAATATGATGTTCCTACAAGTGGATTTTCTAAACACGAATTATGTCTACACTGAAGCATCAGAAGGTACCATCGGGCAGAGATATAGAAGCTTAAACCATATCAAAAAACATCTGCTTTTACAACAATAAAACGATTAATTTCTAACCGCAATACAATTTATGTTCTCTAATACAGCCATCAAATAAATATTGAGTTGTAGGAAGTGAAACTAGTTAATGAATGGGCAAAATGTTGATATTGACGTTCAAACACGAAAATGAAGCAAAATAAATGGCCTAAGATCATACAATCTTTACCATAATTTACTGCCTCAGTGATAAAAGTTATCATTTGAAGTTGTTATTATGTTCATATTATCCTTATACATACTAACATATAACCACATAGCGTAGTTTATCTCAAACAAAAATAGAAAAGTGTTTAACGTCGAAATCAACGTTTCAGAATAGGTTACAATGACGTATGGTATTACTGCTCTATGTTATTTTACGTCATACAGGTACAAAATTCTCATTCAGTATTTACGCGAATTACATCAGTGTAGTATAAATGAAAGGCTGCAGTAAAAATGAAAATTTCCATTATTTTATAATTTGCGATGACTTGTTTCCACAAACTAATAAGGGGATTGGGTAAAACATGCTTCAGTAATTTTATAAAGATTAATATTTAGTGTTCGCTAACCCTTATAATTTCATCATTCGGGAGGACACCAGTTTGAATCTCCGTCCGGACATCCAGATTTAGGTTTTGCATGGTTTTCCCAGATCGCTCCAGGTTAATGCCGGAATGCTTCCTTCAAAAGGCCATGGCCGAATTCCTTCCCGTTTCTTGTCCCAAGTCTTATCTCGCCTCTAATGACCTCGACGTCGACGAGGCGTAAAGCCATAAGTAAAAAAAGTCCAATAATTTTATAGTAATTTAACAAAGTTACGAGCTATTTGGGAGGACGTGGGTTTGAATCCTCGTCCGAGCTTCCAGATTTGGGTTTTCCATGGTTTTCGCAAAACACTCCAGGTGAATGCCGGAATGCTTCCTTCAAAAGGCCATGGCCGAAATCCTTTCCATTCCTTGCCCCCTGTCCTGTCCCACCTCATATGACCTCGATGTCGATGAGGCGAAAAAAAAAACAGGTGTTCCATTGTTAATTTTTGATTCAGTAAGTGCTATCCAGCCTGGCGAAGCGCTGATAACCGACTATGGTTAATGCAGTCCTATGACGTAAATCGAAGGTTTTGTGGAGAACCCCAGAGACTGCCTGGCTCTCTTCCGTAGGAAGTCTTCATTAATTCAACTTCAAGCTCTGACTCTGCCTGCGCCAATAGTTGTCTCCTAGCGATCGCATATTTTTTTGATAGTTGTAGTCCATCCAGTCTGATGATATGCCAGTTGGAGGTGCTTAACACTTACTGTTAAGAAATTCAAGTCATAATAGTGGCGACGTGGACCAGTCCTTCTGACCCTTACCAACTGTTAATTATTAATTCGCCTAACACCAACAAACGGATGGTTAAACATTCTCGACGCTCGTTTCGATAGGGACAGTTCTGGATACATAAATTGCAGTGATGTTAAAGAACAATTTCCTAATTATAACGACAGTAGATAATATTGCAGTCACTGAAGAAAAGAACAACGGAGGTCAGCTACAGCGATTGGTCGCAGCGGGTTGATGAACAATCAGGAAAACCCCACCCACGCTCCTAAGCCACCACAGGGTCCTGATAACTGAGATGAAAGATACATCAGATCGGTTAGCCAAGTATAGCAGCTGCAGGCATGACTCGAGCAGACAGATAATACACCAATACCCGGAAAAAATCCTTCGGCGGTGTTTCAATATTTCTTGTATGTAGTAGGGAAACATGTGTAACAAACGAACTTCATAACAGACAGAAACAGCCCTTGATGATATTGTATTTATTCTACTAACATAAAAATTAATGTAAACATAATTAATATAGGATTGTTTTCAAGGAAAGGTGCCGAGTTACAAGGAAGAATGAGAAGCTAAGAACGACCTGTAGGAGGGATAATAAATAAAATGTCGATATTCTGAAGAACAGCAGAAAGGATTGACTCATAAATAAGAGAAGTCCTCAATGAAATGGATAAAATACTTTTTATAGTAGAATAAATCTAGTACGAACTGTTTTAATCTAAAATATATGAGCAGCGATGAGAAAAATGTAAAGTTGAACAGTACATAATGTGTTTAAAAGGTGTACCAGGCATCATACTTGCTAAGAGTAAACGAGGACAAGCAACTAGAGAGAACAAAAGTATGTGTTTCTTACAGGAAAAAGACAAGTGTAAACAACAAAAGGTTAGTCTACATTTGTCGTTCTGAAAAATTAAAAGCACGGTCAAAAGACCTGACTTCATGAGAAAGACTGTAAAATATAGATATATTTATGATGGAGGTCAATTGTGAGTATACGATGAAAAAGTATATATCCCCAAGCAGCACGAGGGTGAAAAATGTTATAAAGTGTTGTGAGAATGGCATGGGATTCATTGCGGTGTTACTGTTCTGTGCGGTGGGATAGGGTGATATTACTTTTGTCTCTGGAGACCGAATCCGCGAAGGTTGGCAGTGTCGTGGGCGGAATTCATATATCGCTGGCACATGGCGGGGCGCTCGTGACAGCTCGATGAAATGTTGCGGAATTTCATAAGCGAGCTTTTCCGTTCATAAACGGATCAGCAGGAACCTGCTTCTAATATATCCAACGCAACAGTTAAACAGTCGCTTCCTGCCTCGACAACCCCTATTGTTGTTGATGTTTATAAGATTCAACGATCCGTAGCGAGTAGGTGACTAGCATCATAATAATTAGCTTCATGCCTCAACCAGTAAGTATCCTTATAGAAGAGATGATTAAAACTAAAGGATTACGAATTGTAAAAAGGCCACTCATTTGGCGAACATAAGGGAAGAAAAAGGTATGATGGCAGTTATGTTAAAGTTAATGCACAAAAATGCAATGTAAAACAAGAAATGTTTTATTAAACATGTAAACATGTAAACAAGTAAAAGAAATAAAACCTACAGTTTGACTTATGGTAAAGATGCCAATCAAACTCGTAACAGAAATAAAATATCAATTGAAACCAACCTTTCCCATTTTTTAAAATAAATGGGAAAACGTCTGGGCAAATTGGTAAAAACAAAAATATGAACTGTTTATAGGACAGTAAACTATAATGAAAAATTTTATGCTCTTCCCGATATTTTCAGGAGAACACACGCTGTAAAACAGGAAGGTGTAAAATTGTCCACGTTAATTTGGCTATATTTAAAAATAATGCTAGATCGTTTGCTAAGCTAATATAATACATCAACACAAAACACCATACAAAAAAAGGCCTACCGTCAAAGGTGGGTCCTTTCAGTCAGAAAAATTTCCTTGCGAGAGAGGAGGCGTATATACTCACCGGGTGAATAGCTGCAATGTAATATGATCGATTTACAATAACTGCACTTCGTGTCATTCAACAACGATGCAAATACTATTTTTTGGAGCTGTGAACGCTATACAGTATGTGATTACTGATGAACTTTATTCCCCCACAAAGTTGGCCCAGTTCCTTGCAGCATTATGATAGTATCCGGCCCTGCCATGGAGTTAGATTTTTCGAGTCCTGATAGAGTAAAAATTTTCATCTGCTGGTCTTGGCCTGAAAGTAGGAGAAGCGGTGTTGCCCATTTCCTAATCGCTACGCTGTGTACCAAATGTCTAGGTTAAAATTCCAAACAGCCTGCCCTGTTGGCTCAAGTGTTTGAGGCGCCGTGATGGTGTGAAGTGCTGACGCGGGGTTAGCTAAATACAGTCCTGCTGGTGGAGGAAATTGTCATCATGAGAACTACGCCGGCAGGGCAGGAGAGTTGGTGTTGCACAGTTCGTAATCACCAGATTGCGCGCCAAAGTCTTCCAACCTTCTCCGCAGTGCATATGGAGTGAGGACATACAACACTGTTGACGGCGCTTTTTCTGTGGGATGGGGATGCTGAGTTTGGTGGTCTGCAGTTGTCTTTTGGAAGAGTAGGCCTGAATCAGGTGGCACCAGATATCATCCTTGTTCTTTTTCCATATCTCATCTACAGAAAAACAACAATCTGCACTGAACAAACACATCATCACAGTTGTAGATACTTAATCAACATAATAATTCTTAGGAAAACTGACTTACGGTGGAAGGTATCGGGAAGTAATTTCAATGGTAACCGTCTAGACTAGGATACGGGTATAGCACTCGCAGAATAAGATAAATTCCAAACCTTAAGCAGTGCGTTTGTGGCGAGGACATACGATGGTAATTCGTCCGTCGGATAGGAATATTAAACAGACGGATTCAAGGTTTCTAGTGGAAGAGTAAGCTGAATGGGGCGGCACCGGGAATTACTCACTGACTTCTTACACCTCCATATACACAGACTAACAGATTACAAGTAAAATCATCAACATTAAAGTCATCAGCACATATTCAGAATCCCCGCTATCTGAACCATAAACTATACATCTCACGAACCTCGCTAACGAATCAACACTTGATAGGGGATCTCCATACTCGGTAGTCATCGATTCTTAGGCATATTGTAGGCAATATCCGTTTAGAAAGCTGGAGGTTCGAGGAACTTCATACTACGATCCGAGATATCGTGTTCCAAAATTTTCACAACAACTTGCATCTCAATATCTGCGCGAGAGGAACGTAACGTAGCCACACAAGCAAGTTACCTGCCTAACGCGCGGCACAATCGAGTTTGCACCCTGCTCGTGGTGTCTTTTTCAGCCATCGCCTTATTATATCAAATACTTCTGTAAGTTGAATTATTTTTAGTATTAATGCAATATTTTTCATTATAAAACCAGTCTCACAAATTCTCAACCAATTTCTGCCTAAGGGATTTATCCATGAGGTTATTGACAAGTGAAGATGATAAGATTGTAATAAAACTGAAGACTGTTTGGGATATCGTACTTATGAATTAATTTACAAATTGTCTATATAGCTAACAATTACATAATTAAGTCATCAGTTATCGTTACTGTTGGCATCACGAACAGCTACAACATAATATGAACCAATGATATTTTTCGCACTATTCCAGCTAGTATCTACCACATTATGTAAGGTATAGAATTTGCGTGTAAAATTGAACTGGATACATTTTATACAGAAGGAAAATTATTTTACAAATAATTAAAACCTTTTAAATTGTTGTTAAAGTGATAAGGGTGAAAAATAATGCATTAATATTTAATTGACATTATGAAAATATCAGAAATAATGGAAATGATGAATGAAAAATATATTCAGGGAATAGGGCATGAACCCGCCTCTCCGGCATAAAAGTCAAATACCTGGTATCGCTACGCCCCGGTCATCTGACGGAGCTCTTCGTCTCTAAGCTGTTAAAAAAAATTTGGAACTCATCATAGCGTAAACTAAAGATGGTCCTCTGTAGCAAATTCCTTGAAGTAATGGGATACTACCTTACAAGAGATATAAGAATATGACAGTGTTCGTACGTATAGTATGTGTGTCCAGTGTTGAATGTTATATGTGTTGTGGATGAGAGATGAGAGAGTGAGACCATGAAACCCGGTGCCAGCCCATTCAGGCCTACTCTTCCGAAAGACACTGAGGTCGGCGGGCTAAACGACCTCATCCGACGGGCGAGTCACCATCAACAATTTCACATGCCTTCACTCCATACGCGCAGCAGGTAGGTTTGGGATTTAACCAGGAATTTGACACCACCTTCTCTCCAACCCTGTCGGTCAATTCTTTATAATAAAAATTTCTTCCGCCACCAGGAACCGAACCAGCGCCGGACATGTCACTGAACCAACAGTGCGGCTGGGAAAACGCCATACAGATATTGTTGATGCAGTTCAGTTGATACCAGTGGGTACAGTGATGCTTGGTAATTCTCTTAGGCAAGGGAGCTCCAAAGCATTTGATTGCGCTTGCTCCGTAATCCCTCAAAGGGACGATTTAGATGAAAGCGAATGGGAAATTGACTAAATGCGCTCTGTTAAGTCCACACGAACGAATTTCTGTTCGCTCTGATATAAGATTAAATGCATCCGCTACGAAGATTATTCGCTCTTGCTTCCAATGATCCGAAGGTATATAAATACGGTTATTTCACTTCACATTTCTTAATAACTGTCTGATCTATACATTTTTTGTTTACTTTTATATCATATATCAGGTAAAAACAGAGAAAACTGAAGTCTTAAACACTAACATAAAACATTATAAAACAATCGTACTGAATAGTGATGGGATAAATAACTGAAATTTCTTATAATTTATTTTTAATAAGGGCACCCAAATGTTTATAATGTTAGGAATGTCCTTAATAACAGTTCCCTCACACCAAAACACTAATCAGTAATTCCAATATTCCAGAATTCACTTATGTTTGCGAAAAAACCTAAAAATCATTGTTGCTTACAAATATTGGAACGAGCACAGGAGACTGTTACATGCGAGTGATCTTATTTAGAATCTCATGGGAAAATGTCATGTTGACAACATAAATGGAATCATCTAGCATTTAGTACCACCAGATTGTCTAGTGGCTAACAAGCTTAATGCGCCTGTACAGGAAATCTGAGAATACGATCCGTACGGACTGATACCTTCAAAGCAGTCTTCCTGGTTCAGGTTTCTAAGTTTTTTTTATTTATTTATTTATGGCATTTGGCAAGTAGCCATGAAGCCAAGCTACGTACATTTTTGTTTGTATATTTAGGTATTTACATCTTTAACTGTATGCATATTTTACTATTTGCCTATTTAACTATATACATTTGAAATAGTCATACAACCTTGTCACTTAAAATTTATATTTACATATTTACCTGTTCATATATTTAACTATTTGCATATTTCAATATATACATATTTAGGTATACATACACCCATGTCATATACATTTGTATTTATACATTTACCTATTTACACCTTTACGTATTTACACATTTAACTATTCACTTGTATAGTTATAGGCATATTTATATATTTACTTATAAACCAACATTTACATATATAGGGAAAAATTATCTTGATCCTCAGGTTTTGATGGAATATGGGTATTTCTGTCTATTTCACCTCAGTCTGATTTTTTAGACCCTTATGTTGTACAGAAGCCGGTATACTTTTAAGTTATTTGCGGCTAAAAGAGTTGGTATTGATGTAGGCAGTTGCTGTCCCTCCCTTACCAAGGCACTTACGAAGGTGTCGCTAGCCGCAGTGTATTTGCAGCAGCCAAAAAATATGTGGTCTGGGGTTTCATCTTGATTGCTGTCACAGTCACAGGTCGGGTTGTCGACTAAGTTCAGGCGATTGGAGGTGTTGACGCCAGCGCCCGTGATTAGTTATCAGGCGAATCATCGTTGTTACTAATTTGTGCTTTTGTCGAACCACGGTTTGGTAGGGATTTGCTGCTGTACTGATTTGTAAAATCTTCCTTTTGTCTGGGCTTCTGTCTTCCAGTCTAGCTCCCAAGAAGTCATCAGTCAATTTTTGAAGTAACTAAAATAGTCGGAGTAGGGTACATCGAGGTGTTTCACTTCGCCATTATAGGCTCCTTCTTTGGCGAGCGCGTCTGCTGTTTCGTTTCCCGCTACCCCACAATGTGCTTTGATCCACGCCATAATGACTGGCTGGCCCCTTTTCTCTAGTATTGATATCCAGTTTATAATGTCGAGGGCCACAGGATTTGGATGGGTGGTGGTTGTGTTGTGCTGTAGGAACTGCATTGCCGACGTTGAGTCAGAGAGGATAATAACTGGTTTACGTTCGGAGTGGCTGGCATTCCGTAAGGCTTCTAAGATCGCCGAAGATCGCCGTTAGTTCAGCTGTCAGTATGCTTGCAGCCTGAGGTAGCTTGTATTTCCTGCACCTGTTTGTGATTGTTTCAACGAATGCACATCCTACCGCGCCTACGAACTTAGATCCATCCGTGTAATATATTAAAGGTTCTTCCCACTGCACTCTGAGCTGTGCCAATGTTGTAGTGATAGCCTGCGAGTTTCGTTTATGGCAGAGGTCTAACAGTATGTTTAATTCCTTTATGAGATTATTATATTTTGTGGTGTAATATCCTAAATGCCATGACTTAGTGATTTGCTACTGTAGAGGTTGTACGTCGTTGCAGGCTGCTACTAGGCACGGCATCGTCCTGTTAAACCAGTATCTGCTAGTGACGCAGTGCAGCATCAGCTGATAGATTTTCTCAGTCAATTCGTTTTCTAGGAATTGCGAACACTTCAGAAGTGCTTTCGTTGCGAGGTATTTCCTTCTAAGGTGCAAAGGCAGCTCCTTAGCTTATACCAACAATGAGTTAATAGGAGTCGAACCCATGCCTCCAAGACAGAAAAGCAAGATTTTTTAATTGTAGTTTACTGAGTTTGGATAGCGTGTTGTCTGATGTCGATCCAAAGAAGATACTCCCGTAGTCTAGGATGGGTCGTACGAGAGCCCTGTAGAGGTTGATTGCAACTGTGGGTTCGGTGCCCCACCATACTCCTGTTGTGGCTCGTATTACATTGTATGATGCTTCGCATTTGTTAAGTATGTTCTTTATATGGGCCGACCATTTCAATTTATTGTCGATAGTTAAGCCAAGGTACTTGACGTGGGGCTTAACTGGGCAGGTATATGGGGCTATCTGTATGCTCGTCATGGTAGGTATTCTGTGTCTAGTAAAGATACAGGCGGCTGTTTTGTGAATGGATATCTCCATACCGTTGTTCAAAAGCCAGATTTGTAATCTTTGTAGTGTCCTGCTGAGCCTTCTTATACACTCCTCGATAATGCCCGGTTGAGTTCTTAAACGACGAATGGTTTCATAAGAAATTTGCAGTGGCTGTTATCGTTGTTGTCCCTTGGTGAGACAGACTGCGCTACTCATGGAGGCGCTAGCGACATTAGGATTTCTTCCAGAACGGCTTCCGTTGGATCTACCTCGGGTTCGGATGTCTGCTGAGATCTTTAAATGTTCTAATTTTCTCCCATAGTCTTCGTAGAGACATGTCTTTGTTTAGATTGGAGCATAATTCTTTCCAGGACATTCTCTTTTTTTCTTTGAAAAAACGTTTGGCTTTTGCGTGGATCTTATTTAGAGCGAAGAAGTTACTATGTTGCTGACCTCCGATATATGCGTAATGCTTCCTCCCTTTCTTCCAACATCTGCTGACAATCGTCGTCCCACCACACGGTGTTTGTATGTTTCCGCGTAGTGAAGGGGCGCGTAACTGGAACGGCGAAAGAAGCCACGTTTTCAATTTTTTCTACGAAGTTGTGATAGTCACGCTCTACATCGCCGCTCATTTCAAAATCCGCAAATTCTTGTGTTGCTGCTTCTCTATACCGCTGCCAGTTTGCTTTTCTTATATTCCATTTATAGTTTGGATATTTCATCGAATGCTGTTGTTTAGTATTTGGGAAGGACAGCAATAGTGGTAAGTTGTCTGTGCCAAGAGGATGTTAAATTATCGACCAGTCTGTGCCCAAGGCGATGTTTGGTGACGAAAGGGTGATATCCACCGCGGAAGGAGATTCTGTTGGTCTACTGATTCTTGTTGGTGATCTGTCATTAAGTAATATTAGATTACGTTCTTCCATTAATTTTACTATGACCCTACCCACACTATCTTCTGTAGAGCAGCCCCATATTGGGTGGTGGACTTTTAGATCTCTGGTGACAATTAACGGATTATTAGTTTGTCTGAAGATGTAATGAAGGTCTTCTTTAGATAGCGGTGTTCCAGGAGACTTGTACATAACCATAACTGTACAACGCTGGCCTTTAAGAGAGGTTTCAATTGTGCAACATTCTATATTGATTCCTCGTAAATCCAATGAGACTTTGGTGAAGTGTCTATTGGAATGTACTAGGATGGCTACGCCACCGAACCCGTCCTCTCGGTCGTGGCGAATAATATTGTAGGCTGGAAATGTGAATCTCTCCTCGGGTTTTAGCCAAGTTTCCGTCACAGTGCAGATGGGGATAGCATTTTCTTTTAAAAACTGCATAAGGCTTTCCTTGTTGGACCTAATAGACCGTGCGTTCCACTGCAAAATCTTCTCCATTATCCTGAGACGTTATCACTCTCCCTTCCTCTGTTCCGTACAGATTGCTTGTGGATTCTATAATCCTACTAATGTTATCCCTTATCGCGTCGATTGGGAGTGTCCCGCCACCAGATTGTATTTGCTGTAGCAGCATGGTAATGAAGTTAAGCATTATTTCTATTAGGCGGCGCCTGTCTGGTATGACTGGAAGACCCTCCATGCTATTGACGGTGCTGGTTAAATTACTCTGCATGGGCACCGTTGGTCTTTGGTTTGTGATGTGATATTGCTGGTAATCTTTCCAGTTATTTGTATTGCTATGTGTCGTGATCTGTTGAGGTCGGACGACCTTTGGATAGGTTCCAGGAGGAACCATGTTGTCTCGTCTGAGTGGGCCTGGGTCTGTCCCATGCAGTGGCTTGGACTGATTAAATTGCGGAGGTGTCTTCAGGGGGAGCGGCAACATGTTCTGTTGGCTCGGCAGTACCGGAGATTGGGAGACAACCTGTGGAGGGGCTGCTGCCGCCCTTGTGTATGGCCTATTATTGAATGAGGCTAGCTGGTAGGTTGGTTGTTGGTAGTTGTTGACAGGAAAAGAGTGCATGATCGGCAGAGGCGGAAATTCAGTTGGACTATTATACTGAAAGTTAATATTGGCTGCAGCTTGGGCGTAGGGTCTGTTCTCATGTATAGCTGTGGCCTCGCCATAACTGATATTATTCAATTATTGCTTTATGGTTCTCGACTTCTGATAGACGGGACACAGTCGATCTGTGGCTAAGTGTTGGCCAGAGCACAGAGCACACTGAGGTTGGGGCGTTTTAGGACATGAGTCGCTGCTATGCTTGGATGCACAAAAACTACAGCGCGTTTGGCTGCGGAACTGATTGCTCCCATGGCCGAAATGCAAGCATTTGTAGCACTGGATAACTGATGGGATATACACCTCAACATTACAACGAACCCCATGGATGTGGACAAATTTAGGGAGTAGCTGAGATTTAAATGTTAATACACATACGGGAAGTGGTGTAAGTTCCTGTTTACCTTGTTTTACAACTTTTTTATTGAACCGTCGGATACCTACTACTTGGGCCTCACTTTATATCACTGATAGTATTTCAATGTCGCTAAGGGAGGTATCCACGTTCCTAATTAAACCCTGTTTGTGTACCATAAACTTTGGGATGTAAGCAACCATATTATTTCTAGAGAAGACTTCTGATGTTACAAGGCTATTTGCCGTCGCCCTACTGTTTGTTTCAATTTTTAACCTATTACGTCCAGAACTCGTGATGTTCAAAAGATGATTTGATCTTAGGATTCCTTGCTCACGTAGTAGCTTCCCTGTAACCATTGGATGTAGCCGGCCTATGTTCTTCTCCTTCCCCTCTACAAAACTATAAATGGGCCGTTATCGCTTGCGTCGTACCTGTAGCTTGATGTATTCTGCTGCGGGTTCTGTAGACTGCTGCTGGAAATGGTGAGTGCGGTTGCCGCTGGTGTTGCTGGTACTACTGGTGCTGCTGGAGTTGCTGACGTTATTGGTGTCGTGTTGACAGTAGACCTCGGCTGCTGAGCTGCTGAATGTATCGCTGAGAGCCGTGCGACTTTCTCTGCTGCATGGGTTGATTTTCTTACACCTTCTTCTGTTGGAACCTGGCGTTTAGCAGGCTTGTTACTTATGCTTTGGCTTCCAAGCATGGGATCGTCTGGCACCACACTGTACTGACAATTCACAGTCTCGGTTGGAATGGCTTCATCAGTTTGTTGCATGCTGGCTGTGTTCAACGCGGCTGCAATTACCGTCCCGGTTGGCGTGCCACTATGATTTTCAAGTTCTGATGTGTGTTCCTGAAGGCCACAAGTTCCACCTTCACCGTACATCCCACCGAACATTGTGTGTGACGGTCACATGGACTCGAATGTTGGATAAGAACGATTACTAATCATTTTTTTTTAATGGCTTTCGGCATCTTAGGCCACACAGCCAGCCTGATGAACTTTTCCAGATAATTGGACACACCACAGGACGGACATGACAATCACAGACACAACAGTTAAACACCCATGCCCGCGGCCGGACTCGAACCGGCGACCTTCGGCACGCGGAGCTAACACTCTAGCCCCTACGCTACCGAGGCCGGCATTACTAATCATTTATTTTCACCGAGAACACAGTAGATTGTATTTCTTGGTAAACTATTGAGTCTACCATACACACACTACTTGTTTACCACGACCGTTTAGCTAGCTTCGGTTATGACTTCACCAGGAAACGTATACTTCCGGGAAGTTGTTGCTCCAAGAGCTCGCTGCAGACTGTGAGGTTTCTAGGTTGTTTTTCTTCAATAACCTTGTACCTGCTTTTTTTTTTTTTTTTTTTTTTTAAATGGCATTCGGCTACTGGGCCATACAGCCAGCTCAATGTGATTTGTTGCTATCAAGTATTGACACAAGGACACAACACGGACAAGACATTCACAACACTAAACACCCATGCCCTCGGCTGGACTCGAACCGGTGACCTTCGGTACGCGGAGCTAGCACTCTACTAGCCCCTACGCTACCGAGGCCGGCTTGTACCTGCTTGTTATTTACTTTCAATAAGGTGGTATGTGTGTGTGTGTGTGTCTAAGAGTTGGTGAAGGCTTATACTTTCTGGTAGTACCGGAGTTGTCATTGCAAGATGACTCTCGATGTACAGATGAGGCCTTTATTGACCTAAACAGAGGAACGGGTGCCTTGCGTTGTCGGTTTGTGTACAATTACCTCCTGCAAACTTATGGGAACGTTGTAGAGGTAACCACTTAGTCGAAGAAAAAATTATTCTTCTAACACGCAACAAATTAGCAGCAATATTAGCCCTCAATGGATAGACAGCCAACACTCACTGCACTCGCTTAGATTATGTCACCATTAATGATGTTGACATCCCCAGGGTTGTATAAAAAGAAATAGCTTCCTAGGAACTGCCCCACTAATATAACCAAAGCCACTTCGATTATGCTACTACACAGAGAAATCCTAATTGTGATTCATTGTTGCAACGAATTATAAGTCCTAATCACTTACGGCACAGTTAAACCAGTAGCAAACGGTATAAATGTCGCCTTGGCTGCGTGATTCTTTGGTGGAGTTTCATTATTCAATACTTGTGTGTGTTAAAAGGTTAGTACCATCACCTAAAATGAAAAGAACTATACACACTTCAGATAAGTGTACTGAAATAGGGCGTTCTGATCCTTATTGTCTTTAACAGGTAAATAACCTAAGATTATTGATCGTTTAAGTATTATCGTGGAGTGTCACAAAGTTAATGCATGTCGAAGGAAAATCAGCGAAGGGCATGCATTGAACTGGAATGCCACTGAATATGATAATTCCGAGCTAGCTAAATGGAGATCTTCGAAATATCAAGGTATGTAAGACCTTGCTTCATAGACGATTCCATTTTGTAAAAGCATTCGAAAGAAGATTGAACGTCAACCATTGTAATATTTGGACAGTAATAGATACTAGTCATGAGCCAACCTGATAATAGATGCGTCACTACTGCACCTTTATTACAAACTAGCTGTTAGCCTGTGACCTTGTTGACGGGACTATTACAGTTCATGTGGAATGGACCACGATTAAAAGTGATAGTATTCATAATTGTAATGCGTGTGTGGTTACTAAGAAATGAATTGCTACAACACTGTGTTCACAGCACAAATACGCAAAGAAAATGCAACTACAGTGTTCACACACACCAAATAAAACCTAAATAAAATTTAATATATAAAAATTGTTGCTCTGGTTTGTGGATTGTGAGATTGATGTACGTGGATGGGAGCTACCAGCACAGATAGTGTCATCTATGTGTCATCCTGTACTCTAAACTCAGGAATAAAGAGTTTTATCGCAAGTTGTTCTACACGCAATCTGTTGAATTCGTCAGCGAGTAAGAATTTTGAGCTATGACATTATGAGCAAACGCTTATGAACGGCTGAATTTAAGTCTTTCGCTTATATAGGCCTACATTCCGCTTTTACCTTCAAGATTTTTTTTAAGTATGATGAGTAATGTAATTCACTCTCCTCCCCAATTAATCGTTTAATTCATGACTCCGTCAAACAAGTAGTAGCTCCAACCCATCAAGGGAAAGAAAACGAATGTCGATTGACTTTATTTATCCTTCGTTAATTATTTACTACTAAAAGCAACTTCCTCAATTTTCATCTGTCTCTTCTACATTATTTCCTAGTAGAAGTTACGAATTGAATAGTACCTATTCCTGAGAGATCCAGAAATCCATCAAGGTTAATTCTTAAGCAGCGGCAGTAGTTTATGCCATATTTCCTCTTACTTATTTAATGTAAGCCTGCTTGCTGATCGAACTAGTCACAGTCTAGAAACGTTGGTCATAGCATTGTAGCCATCTAACGGTGAGTTGTGGAAGCATCTATAACAACTTACAACGCTATTCTCCAGATCAAGGGAGACTTGTTTCAGACTAAACGTAAGCAATCTCAGTGAAATTGCAAAATGATTTTAGAAAATGTGAAACGGGCTATCGGGATCTTCGATAAACGGGGGGCATTACTTTTTACGCGTCACGAACACTTTCCAAAGTCCTGTATAGAGGAACGTGAAACAGCTTTTGTGAATTGAATGTGATTTATCGTAAGCGTTAACCCTGTAATAGCTTTGGGAAATGAAAAACGAATTTCAGTTCTACGGGATCGTCAGTAGGGAGAGTTATCGTTTCAAATATAATTGGCTTGTGGAAAACTGTTTGTAAAATAATAATGCATAGAAAGTATTTCAAACAAATTCATACAGCATAATTCTTTAAAGTTTACGCTTTAGTTACTCTGGTTTAGTAATTTCTATAATCGTCGTCTTATACCATGATAAAATTTTATTTTTCTTCTGTTGCATGTTCAAACACATAGAATAGTTTATACATAAACCAAGCAAAGAGAATTAATCAGTGTAAAATTTCCTGCTAAACTCTAAAATCGAAGCAGATTTGCGCCCGTATTTACCGAACTGAACGTTACTGATTAAAGAAAAGACTTGAACTTGCACAAACGGCCAGCCAAAAGACTGGATGAAACGTGAGTTCACACCTTTGACCAAGAACGATAACTGTTTTTACTTTCTAAGAGCTCTAACAGAATTAATACGTTGAATTAATACAGAGAATTTCCGCTCCTAATTATTGCGATCACGTGATTTTTCTTGCTGCTGTTGTTTTAATATGTGAGGAACTAATATCCAAACATTAAAAGCATGTCTACAGCGACAGAAGTATAACATCTATGCTAAGTGCCTTGAAGATGATGTGGTTAAAAACACGAAGAGCATAGTCTGTCGCATACCTAAATCCTAAAATAACCTAGAAATGGGAGGTTGCAGTTTATTTCCAATAGTACATGAATATTCATTATGATGTTAGATGTGAAGTATTTGATCCCACCCATCCTCCGACAGAAATATCTCACTTCTGGAAATTGTAGAAGACATTAGACACGCAGACGCAACAGCACGTTACCTATTTGTCAACTGCTTCAACGCAGTGAATCGTATCTTCACATTCCGTGATAGTATTTCCATTTCAACATTCTCAGAACAGTCTTCAACCTCGATTATTGTCTTTCCAATAATCTTGTATTTGCCGTAATATTTGTTCGCCTATTTTATATTACCAAATTAAACAAGGTTTGGGGACCAAAATATGGTGCATTATTTATTAATTATTTTTGGTGGATTCTACTCCGACTCTTTTCTTCTCATTTCATTACCGTCTATAATATCAGTTACAGATAACTAATTTCCATTTATCTTTATTGGAGAACAATAAAATGTGATAAAATACCATGAATCAGATCGTTGATGACAAAATTATAACAGAAAATAATTAGTGTGTTCAGAAGCATTCCACCTTGTGCTGAAATATTTGAACTTGTTAGTCGGTCATGAGACAAATTTTCTTAGACGTTTCATAGATACATTGAAAAATATTTTGTATCCCATTCTAAAAAATGAATCTGTGGTGTGCAAATGGAACTACAAATTTACTTGTACGGGATTAAACAATAGGAATGAGGACACTCGATACGCACATGTGAAAAGAAAAGCTGTAAATACTACATGAATCTTACGAGATTCCAGGAGCGATACAAATATGCTTCGCTTACAATAATATCGTCTTTGACGAAATATAGTTGTCGAAAAGGGGGTAATTCTATCTATAGAAAATTCGTGAAATTAAAAGATATGACTGTTCCAGACGACTACAACACAACTAGAAACGTACTGACGCATTAAGCGATGTAATCAGGGTGCTGTGAGAAGCATGGCACTGTTCGCCGCTCCTATGGAGAACATTAATACTGGTGAAGGAATCATAGGCGTTGAAGCAAACAGAATCCAAACTGTGGCTCACTGTATGGAAAAATCACCGAATGTCTCTTAAAATAATAGTAGTTGATAATTATTTTCCTCCTGTTTCGAGTCTACGTGCGTAAAAAAAAAAAATACCATCATGAAAAGTTTTTAAAATTATTCTCTTTATATCCATTGCGCAGTTTCGCATGCTTAACTTTTTAGTTTGTAGCGCAAATGACGCTGATCTTGCCGAATGACAATCTAAGTCCAGGCTTAACGATGTAAGATAGGATTAGCAGAGAAACTCTTAATACGTTGCAATACGCGTTTATGAAGATTTTTCTTCTTCATAACTTTGCGCATTGATCGATGTCATCAGATCCATGAAAGATTTAGAGATAACGAAAGGGGATTAATTCGCCCATGTTCTTTTACGGAACCATCCCGGAATTCGTTTGGAGTAATTTGGGGATACCACGAAACTCCAAAATCTGGATGGCTGGATGGGAATTTGAATCCACGTGCTCCCGAATGTTAGACACGAGCGTTATCGCTATCCTACCAGACTTGGTTCCGGAGTTCTAATGATGGGCACGTGTGGATGACTATCCATCCTTGCCATTCTCTGCCTGATATTTCATGGCAGCATACTGTGAAGTTTTTGTCGTGAGACATTTACTTCATCCTCATTAGATGTGGCATTTGCTTAACTGTAGGTCTGGCTTCTCTGTTGGCAATTTTCATGTTTATTCTCCCATATGGAGTGATTCATAGTTGCCGGCGACTACGTTTGTAGGCGCTGGATTCGGCGGTCTGTTTGTAGTGTACTAGCAACTCGATTATATGGGTCATCAATGCGCCCCACTGCTGTTCCATCGGGGCATGGTTGCAGCAGCGATGATCGCTGTGGCCAGGTGTTCGGCCGGGTGGGGCACGGGGCGTCACTATCACACGACGAGGTGGGACGTGGTTCCCATCGCTGGAAGTGGCAGCGATCTTGGTAGTCTGACTACAGGTCTTGCTTTTGGCCCGTAGGCTGGTTCTCTGCAGGCGCTTGCGGGCTGGACAGCCACGGTAACACGCCGCGTGCCGTAGTCCGCAATTACAGCATGTAGGGTCCTCCCTCGGCCGCTGATATTCGGCCGGAGAGTGCTCCTCCCCGCAGCGAACGCACCTAGGCTTGCTGGTGCATTGACGAGCAAAATGGTTGAACCCCTGGCACTTGAAACATTGGACAATGCCATGGGATTTCCTCTTCTTCGACGACGTTGGGCACTGCGTGCTCACAGATGTAGTCGATGACTTGTTGACTGGAGGCTTGCTGGCTGATGTTCCAGACGATACTCCAGCTGGCGACGGTTCTTCAGTCTTGACAGAAGAGCTGCTCTTCGTCTCCTGATAAGCGCTAGTTCTTCAGGTGAATATGTCATTTCCATGATCTGCACAATTTGCTTGCCGATGATGATGTAATCAGTCAAGCTGCAGGCCAGGATTTGCAGCCCATCCCGCTCTGGCCATGCAAAAAACGGGAGAGCTGTCCGGCACTGCAAATCTCGTAGGTAGCTGGTAACGTTGTAGTAGTAGGGAACATAAAAGGGCTTAACTGGACCCATAGGAAGGCCCAGCTCAGCCGGTGCATCCACCTCCATCACGAGTTGTTCTTGTGGCATCTCAGTACCGTCCAATGCGCCCTGGCAGCGCGAGGCAACGTGTTGCCGTTGGCGGTTCTTCATATCCAATAGTATCGAAGACGGCGGTAACGGGCCTGATACAGAACATGCACGTATCAACCCCGACTTCGCAGAAAAAGTGTGGATGACTATATAAAGGGTCATTCGGTCGCTGTGACCTGATGACAAGATTTTTATTGGTTGTGTATTCCACTCCAATCGTTGCCACCTTAACCTAACCCAGTAATCCTACCGGGAACAGCGGGCCTTCAGTTTAACGTGGTATCCGAACCACAGAAGCGTTCTGGCATATTTTACATTACACAGCACGCTATGCCAGAGATGAAAGTCGGATTAAGTGGCTTTAAAAATCCCCACCGACCCAGGGATTCGAACCGGAGATCTTCCGACAGTATTTGTGAAAAGCAGTATATTGCTTGCGTTTTGTGTCTGGATAAAGTAATGGAGGGATTACACCTGGTGCCGGAACTTTATCATACGCTGAAGAGGCTAACAGATTGAAGTTTGGATCCAATGGGCAGATTACGATATTTCATATATGAGCGCTTACTACCGCAGTGGTTTCACCACACCACATACGCACCAGCATCTCTTCTGACTTTTTAGGGACCCTTAAATCGACTCTAATTAGCTAAGTTCCGGTCTACTGCAAAATGCAGCTACAGAAAAAGTAAACAACGACGCATGAACGTATCGAGGATGGAGTGGCTGTCATGTATTAAAGTGCTCCTTGTTTAGGCGGATTGATTGGCAGGTGGATACGCGACCGGGGCGAGCGATTTATCGTATTTTCCGCTCTTCCAGCTGGCCAGCTCCAGCCCGTTGTGTGTTTTGACTGCCGGCTTAAAGTCTCGAGAGCCAGTCAATAAAAGCCGCTCGCGCTCTCTCTGTAACTATTCTGGCTGCGCCTCTTGTCAGATTGTTGCCCGCGGGAAACGACCCGTGCGAGCCAAAGTGACCGTCATTCCTCAAACCGCATTCTCCTGCGCAACATGCAGCGTCAAACGGAGCGAGTAGTATTAATGACGGTCGTTTCGTGGGGCCTGGCTTTTTCGATGTGCGTATTTTTTTCTTGCCAGTAGCGATGAGCATAATAATGTAGAATCAACAGTAGGTAAAGTATGTCAACTTGGCAATGCTGATTTTATTTAAGTGTCTTAAATCAGGATTTTAATTCACTGTTCAGTAAAAACTATGTAGAGTTCTCTTCATATCATATAATGAGAGTATTTGTTTAGCTCAGCTGATTACTTTTGAGTCACACATGGAACAAAAAGCTCAGGAATGGAAAGTGATCAAAGGGACGTAGAGCCAGTAGCCATTGTTTGTTACAATTCTAACCTTATTTCTTCTTAAGAAACTAGCCGCCCACTAAAATAAATCGCAGATACCATCAGTAGATTGCTTTAGTTAAGGAATTGCCAAAAATAAAAGTGGAAAAATTTTATCAGTTGGAGCATTAAATATTTTTTATTTTATTTTCATTTACATTTGACCCAGAACCTAGAGGCTAAACTGAGCCGCTGACTTCTCTTCACTAAACACAGAATTAAATGTAAGAATTTTCAATATTTTTCTGACTATAAAAATTATAAGAGTAGATGGATTCAGCTAATTTAAGTATTATTCCGACTTGCGACCATTTGTAATATTATAGAATAATTAACATATGAGTCGGTAACACTAAAATTGGAATGTGCCCAAAAAGTGAACAAATGAAATTTGGATGGTCTTAACGAACATGGAAAATATTTTTAATCTTAAGCACATCCTGTCTCTGTCGTAGCTATACACATCAATGAACCATGTATACAAAATGCTAGGCCAGCCAACGACGGATATAACGGCGAGATGATTATACTGAAGAAGTTCCAAGTAACTAAGAATTCAGTTTTTCTCGGCGTTGAGAATATAAAATATTTTCTCAGGTGACTAGCCGAGTTAAAGGAATGTTGTAATTACACTTACAACTACACAATATTTCGGCGATCTGATTCGTTGTCGCCATCTTCCGAATATTGTGTAATTGTAACTGTAATTACAACATTCCTTTAACTAGGCTAGTCACCCGAGAACAATTTTTATATAATTTCCAAGTAACAGTATATTAATCTCGCTGAAAGGCGATTATATATAACAATGATGGAGGTGATAATGTAATTTGAAGGTGATTACCAAAGCTATTTTATGCCCAGAAGAAGCAGCTAACCTAGGGATGGAAAACAGACATAAAAATGTGCGATGGCGATAAATTACAACAATGTGTTGGAAAGCGAAAACAATATTGATGCTGATTTTGTAGGAGATCCTGTTTCATCTCCTGAATTTAACGAAAATTTGAACTCAAATACGGAATTCGTGTGCCTGAAGAGAAATTAATGGATGGCGTGAATGAAATAGAGGAATTCAATTTGGACTATTTATATACCAAAACAAGGCAAAAGTATTGAAGTTCAGATGACATGAAATAATAACAATAGATATAATATGTAAATGAGATCAAATGTACTAGAAGTTGTACTCGAATTCTGTGATTTAGGATGTAAATTTACAACTGTTGGCCAAATTAAGAACGATGACAGAAGCAGAATGGAATCAGCGAAGGAGCTTTCCTGAAAAATCTTTCAATTATTGGTAACGTAATAAGAAATAACTTTTTAAATCTTTATATACGAAGCAGAGCACTAGTGGTATGAATACCACAAAGAAGACAAACTAAAGTTTTTGTACAGTAGTGCTGCAAAAGGACTTTGAACATTAAATCGGCAAATGTAAAGCACGAAATGAACGTGTTTTTTAAATGATGGGCGCGGAGAGAAGTTTTTCGAAAGTCAATGAAGAGACAGAACTGCTGGTCACTTTCTAAGATAAACTAAATAGACTGCAACAGTGGAAGCAAAAAACAGTATAGGAAAACAATGATTAGAATACATGGAGGAGGTAACTAAAGACGTAGGCTGTGATTGCTGTATTGAGAACAGGAGAAAAAATGAATTTCTTACAGAACACATTATTTAAGGCTAACATCTGGGTGTAGGTATTTGTAGAAATATACGTATGTAATATGCGCGAGCGCGAACTGGACGTCAGTCTCACAAATATTGAGAGGGGAAAGTTGGATCACTATGAATCATGTTTGTTTTTTTAAAACTGCTTAACGTCTCTTAACAGCGAGGACTTTAGAGACGGGAAAGGATTGGGGGGGGGGGGAAGGAATGGGAAGGGAAGGAATTCGGCCATGGCCTTTTGAAGGAAGCATCCCGGCATTTGCCTGGAGTGATTTGGGAAACCATGGAAAACCCAAATCCGGATGCCCGGACGGGGATTCGAACCGCCGTCCTCCCGAATGTGAGGCCAGAACGCTAACCATTACACCACCACTCTCGGTGTTTAAATCTTGTATAAGGACGATTTGAATCTTTCTTGGTCTCAACGATCTGTTGGTTAAGCTTTAAATGAAAATTAAAAAAAGCTTAAAAAATTCTAGGTCAGTACAAATTTTGTAGGATTCGCGTTATTCTATCAAAGCGCTTTTTAACAATCTATCTACCTAACGAAGTTAAGTGGTACGGACGACTTCAAAAAGATACTGTTACATATATAGCAGTGATAAACATCTCTGAAAAGGATGATTTAACGGTAAGTGAAATTAACAAACAGGTGAAATTTTGCACGGTATTCCTCCTTCATTTTTAACGGTTAAAAAATTATAAAGTACGGCCTGTTGAATTTAAACGGGAAGCCATCAATCTTGGATATGATCCATATGGACAAAGTACATAAAGTGGAGCATCACAAATTGTTGAAAGATCAGGAGCTTGACTTCCTCTAGTTACAGATATTCTGAAAGAACTTGTTGGATGCATATTGCGAGAAAAACTGCACTTCAAACAATACCAATTGTATATCAAAAGTATATTCTCTCGGAAATGTATATACGCTATTCCGAATACTTTAATCATAATGAAGCTAGTATTTTATAATTATGATTGTAACTTGAGTTGAAACAATGATCACAAGTTGGTGTCCAACACCGTAAAAGAATCTTTCATCAATAGGGAACGCTTTTGGGATGATAAATGGATTTTATTTATTGTTTATCTCCAGAAGGTTAGAGCCGTTAGCTAAGAGTACTACTCCAGTTATTTGAAGTGTCGAGGTAAAACAATAGGCCTCCATAGCTCAGTTGATATAGCGACTGATAGCTAAACGCACGGCAGGGTAAGTACTGGACGATGTAGTGAATTTTCTTCCTGATATGAGTTCCATCTGTTATCACTTCCCAAAAGGTAAATTCTTCCACAGTCATAATTTTTATCGAATCAGCCAACGAGGGAATATCTGCGAAACGGCATATCTGTAAGTGATAATGGCAACGGATCATTGCATGGCTAATGTAATTCACTAAAAGTTATTCAACTGAGCAAGAGAGTATTGCATTTAAATAGGAATAGGTAGAAAGAGCAACAAATGAAATAAGGACAATTTGCGGACATGATATAACAGACAAACTGAATAAATGTAGCATACAGGAACATAAAACGACATTTTTGGAAAACTGAGTACATTGACGTTGATGATGCTAATGGGAATATCATGTGACAAAAGAAGGTCTACATGTTTCTACTTCTCATTTCGTGATACTATTTCTTTACTTCCATCTAGCAAGTGGCGGATTTTCTCTGAACATAATATTATATTCAGAGACCTATCAACTGAGGTTGCTGTGAGATTCTCATCTTAACATTCTCACACCAAGTGCTCTGGTGAAATTTCCGCACTCGCAGCAACTTATTTCAAGAAGCTTTTCAGTGGTCCATTGTCTATTACGAATTAGACTGATTCTAGAGTTGACTGACCTTCATGTTGATCATTTGAGCTTCAGACAGAAAGGTGTTGCAAGTTTTAGGACCAGTTTGGCTAATGTCTCATTAATTTTGTAATCTGACAACCATTGTATTCCAAGTTATTGCAGCTGATTTCTTCTCCCTTCATGATTTTCAATTTCTTATCTTCCCTGTTCATTTACTGTCAGTACCTCCTCCCTGCCAAATCCTGTGGAACTACACTTGCCGATAATATGGAAGCTGCCGTTGACGTTGTTCTATACTGGCCAGTAAGCATAGTTAATATTGCTCTTTGCATCCTTAAAATTTCCTACCATCATTTTTCCTTCTTGAAGCACTTGACACAGTCTCTCGCAGTGTAACCCACGATGCATACAAGTACAACACTGCTATATATTTTAACTTTATAGACAGTAATATTGCACCGTTGATACCATAACTCGTATAAGTACTCTGCCAATACCTTGCAAGTGATCCTAAGTTTCAGACACTCACCCAGCTTCAGGACAAAGAACCTGTTTTCTGGAATTATGTTTATCTTCACACCATCAATGTCGAAAATAGATTGTGTTTTAGGTTGAACCTAAAAGCGTATAATTTGTTTTGTTGAGAGTGAGCTACATTTTTGCTTTAGCACCTTTCCACCCATCTGTTCGATATATGATTTTGAATTCTGTTCTTTTAGTAAAAGAACATTATCAGCGAAGGTGACGAGACTAGCAATTGAGATGGTCGCTGACGTCTTTCTATCCCTGATTCCATTGCCATTTCGGGACCAGCAGTCGTGCTAAATGCTTTTTTTGTGTATCTTTTTAATATCTTCAAGAACAGTATAGATAAAAAATAGGTCAACAAACATCGCTGATTCCGGGATTAGAGGCCCATGAAAACAGGAGAGCCTCCTTTCGCCTCATCGACTTCGAGGTCATTAGAGGCGGGAAAGGACGCAAGGATTGGGAATAAATTCGTCTGTTGAAGGAAGCATCCTGGAATTCACCTGGAGTGTTTTGGGGAAACCATTGAAAGTCGAAATCAGGATAGGCAGATGAGGATTCGAACCCGCGTCCTCCCAAATGCGAGGCCAGAGTATTACTGCTCACCAACCACTCTCGGTATGGCTAATTGTGAGGTCGTAAAGAATGGAGGAGGTGCCTCATTTAAATCCAACAATCGCGGTGCCTATTATTAATTAGTTTTCACGGCATTTATTGTACTCAATTACGCCTGTGGTTGCGTGACCTACTAGTTATGTTAACAAATGTTACGTTACATAAACATAACAGCAATGTTAATATTGTTCAAATGTTGTACGTTTTAAAAAACGGTGTTACCTCTCTAGAATGTTACACAGCATTGCTCGTCTGTAATGACGCAAATGCCATTATTGCCCACGCATTACGCGAAAGTTGCTTAATCTCTTTTGGGTGGGGTTGGTTTTCACAGTTTGAAAGCTTAAGGTCTATCGTAAAAAGTGAGGCATGTCTTATGACACTCTGTGTATTTGGACGGATCAATAAATGATAATCTCTTCGTAAATCGAACATAGTTACATCAAGAGTCATACTGCAATACTTCAACTTTTCGATTCTGTTGACATTATTGTTTACTACGTAGTTTTTGGTATTCAGTAACGTGGCACTTTAAATTATTAAAAATTAAATTCATCGCGCCTTATGCGGGCACCACTTCATGTAATTTTGGTTTTCCTTTAGTCTCCACGCGAATGAAGCTGCCGGGAAATGATAGTAGCCTACTTCACTAAAATCGAAGCTTTACAGTTGTCGTCATTACACATAGGTAATACCTTAGAGGCAGAGAGAGCTTTTTGGCGAGTCAGCTGCTCCACAAATTTCCGCAAGCAGCTTACGGAGAGTGAAACTTCTCTGTTAGCACTGGCCCAGCCTAACTCGCCGCTAGCAAACCAAACACAGGCTTAACGCGGATACATTTTGCTGACTGGATTCCCGAAAAAATGGAACTATTCTATTCTCTGCCATCTCAGGTTTATTATAAAAACGAGTCTTTTATGTACGAGACCATCACAGTATTTAAATGTGCTTTACCTGTATTTGTGGCAGTGTTTTTCAGACTCTCTCGTATAGACTGACACAATGCTTAATTAAAAAAAACCACGCCCTCGGCTGGACCCAAACGGTCAACTTCCAACGTTAAGCCAGTTTTGCCTTGTCCTACATTACCGAGGAGGGCTTCTAAATAACCGCATAAGGTTATTGATAGTAAAATCACTTTACACGTTTCATAGACTTGTGGGCTTCGCATTACTGTCTCCAAGATGCAATAATAATAGCGTCAAGCGTAAAAAGCATTTATATGTGAACAAATCTACTGAGTTGAAAATATAACGATATGTTTGTGAAGAATATTTCCGGCTATATATTAGGGTAAGTAATTTATCAGTACAGTCTTTTGTATTATGTTCTTTTAGCCTGTAAAAGCGAAATGTAAAAGTTTCATTTCGTAAGAGAACTGTTATAAGCCGTTGAGAAATCAAGTGATTCTTGAAGTAATACTGATACAGCAAACTCATCTTTTCATATACTTATTTTACAGTTCGTTGACATTATTCTTTACACACACGTCTGTATGGATTACTCAAACATAACTATTCCACACAAACACGCATCTGAAATTCAATACTTCCACACGTAAGACAAGATTTTTTTTTTTTACTATTCTCTTTTGTCCTTTGTGACCTGTAACAGGAAAGAATAAGAATCAGCTTTATTATCGTATGTGCTTGACTGTTTAATAGTTTGAGTAACAGTTTGTCAACTAATTGCGATGAAAGTTAGTCGTGAAGACCTCATACCGTCTGTAAAACGTTACTTACTATCCGCAGGCGGCAACCTGTCGCATGTTTTGAGTTAGATATGCACAGTACCAGATTTTCAAACAACTATTACCCGAACTAACACATGGTATTGGCCAACTAGAGGGTCACGAGAATGTGTTCACGTGACAGAGTCGAATGAACGTATGACAAGTCTTACCAGTATACGAGTACTGTCGTTCCTGGTCTGGGATGTGTGGCCTACGACAGAAACGGATTGTGCAGCGAGTAAACAGCTCTGTCATCATGTCACGAAACTTTTATTTTGGGTAATTGAGGCAAATGTGACAGCAATTACTTACACCCAATATGAGTGCTGAAACACTACACTTCATTTAGAGTTTTCTCCACGTTTTATTCTGCACTTGTAAAAATTATCCCTGAAAAGAAACAATTCTTTTGTTTTTATTATTGAAATATAATACACATTCTGACGTTTAACTGTTTATTAATCATCAACAAAAGAAATCTTTATCCTTCTCGTATCTGGTCAAATAACAGTTCCATAAAGCGCCAGCAGAAAACAACCGTTTCCGAATTTATGCTTCCAAGTGAGAACATGATTATGATAAATTAAGAAAAAAAACATAGCTTGAATTCAATGATACTCATATTTCTGTTATTATTCGCTGACGAATATTGTGGTTCCCAGTTAAATTGCTTTCTGCTGTATCAAATTGTCTTGTTATGATCGTTATTCAGAATTCTGTTTTTTTTACTCTCTTCTGGCATAGCAGAATATCTTTTTAGTTTGTAAACTAACTTCTCAGCATATAGATACCAAATTTTCAGAAAAATTTGTAGAATTGTTCTCAAGTAACTGCCGAGGCTACGTTTTGTATTTCATATCTAAGTATTACGTAATTCGCAATTGAAAAGGCTGTAATTGTTTGGTGAAATTAATTTTTTACATCAAAATCGGATTCACTAGTAATTGTTCAAGATTACAGTTTGATGTATTCGTGAAACAGTGGCTATCATTGTGTAGATTTACACTCGTTGAGAACCAAAATACGTATTATCAAATGACCTCTCCGATACGCGACTTGTCTACGGTGGTCTTAAAATTACTTACCTTTCAATTTTAAACACTTACGCCACAAGTTAAAGAAATAATGCACAAGGAACTGTCCATTTGACACATCGAACATTACTTAACTCTTTTCACTAATAATTGCGAATGAAAAGTTGGGAAAATAAGGAGCACTTGAGTTTCAAACGTCTTTTTAGTAGAAACTGGACATTGAGTTAATACTATAAAAACATTCTGCGAGCAGTGAAATTTATATCTCTCAAATTCAGAGCTGACAATGTAGACAGACGGCGCTTTTTCAGAAGATAATAAAAAATCCTATTTCAAGATGGTGCGTAAAGATGGTAGCAGGTTATAAAGAGAACGTCTAGAATAAACGAGAAATTTTCATTGCAAATAAAATGATAAAGCGATAATCTCTTACTCGGAAATAAACGACTTAGTGCTTCTAAGCAGTGGAGATATTTGGAGTAATATTGAAGATCTTACTTAAATTCGATCAAATAGGATACAAAAAAATGGAAGTTCTATTGAGATTGAAATGAATTTTGAAAAGCGTCTGTGAAGATAATTTAGTACACTGTAAAATATTGTTTTCAGTTAGCAATACCGAAAAAAGTACTGGAAGTTCTGAAAGAACTCGCAACTTATATGTTGTTAAAATATAATATAACAATCACTCACTTTATGGTCTGTGCAGTTACCAAAAAATTAAGTATCTTGTTCACGTGGCGTTTACTTGTGCCTACCTGGAAAGCATCAAGTAATTAACAACATACAATGTTCTTTCTCTTCGGCGGTGGTCACTTCAAACCTTCTCTGAAATATATAAAAGGTTAGAAGGGTATCTCAAAACTACTAAATCATAAATTAAATGATTTTTCTTTCAAGTCTTTAATGCACAGCTTTCCTCAAATTTTGTTAGACCCACCGACCGGTATATTATTTAAATTTCTATCAGAAGATTCCTTACACAACAGATTTTTCACCAGGTAAATAATTTCTTCTTCTCCAAAAAAAATCAGACGACAGTTCTGCTACGACCGCAAATAAGCTCTTGAATTTCTTAATACTTTCCGCTAACAATCCCTAACCATTTCTTTGAACATCACACAAATTGCGCAATATTGGAAATTTACGATTTCAAATTTCTAAAGTTCCTATCAATTTCTTGCACACTTGTTGCACAATTATAAATTATAAAATCAATACTTGATGGCTGATATACAACTTCTAAACTGGAACAGAATTTAAAACAGTGGAATAGAACGTTGCAAATTTTAAACAATTGCGCAACCGCTAAGTGTCGACTAATAAGAAATTTCGCTGGTATTATTATTGCTTCCCTAACCTGACACACTTTATGTAAACTTAGCTCTTGCTAGTTTCGACGAAAAAAACCTAATTTGAGTGATTATACTAAAATCCTCACTTTCGATGAAAAACAAAAATAAAACACCAGACGAATCACTTACTCCCCGAACAAAACCAAAAGACAAACTCAGACGGTTACCGCAAACACCTAGAAGTCACCCACTGCCACACAAATGTAAACTCTGCTCTAGACCGAAGGTCCGACTGCGATGAAGACTGGTGACGAAAAAGCCACGCTAGGTGGCGTCTCGTCTTTTTATACTGACGCTGGTTCTTGATGCAACACTTACCAAGACGCCAGGATTGTGTCGCAATACCTGTAGCTATGCATGGATCCTAATATTACACCACGCTCGCAATTCATAATATTTTTTAATAAAACTCAGACAAATGTCTTAGAATACACTCTGTAAAGCCCTAGAACCGTCACAGCCCCCTCCAATTTTTTACTAAATTGACCTTGGTGATTTAGTTAAAAATTAAGTTTAGAAAAAAAATTAAAGAAAATATTTTTTTTTCAATATCCTGAAAAAAAAAAAACAATTCCGGTGGTGGTCTTACATAAACAATCTTAATGTATAAAAGTATCTTTTCAATTAACTGATAAATTCAAGAAATTCTCGTAATAATACCATCACTTACCAAAAAAATCAAAAATTTAAATTTGGGGTTCGCAGACCCTAAAACGCATGCTCAAACAATGTTGCTAAGCGTTTATGAAACAATGATATCAGGTTATGCTTTAAATAACCTTCCAAACATTTTAAATTTTTTTACATTAACTGTACATAGTATTTCAAGACTTACTACCGCTTGAAAATATTCAAATACCATAGGTATCATCTAAATATGCTACAAAGTCTTATTAATTTATGCTTTCAAGAATTGGAATTATTTATAGACAAAAAAATCTTTCAGCCTTCTTCTCAATACTTTATTAATGAAAAGAACCAAATAATTCATAATAATCCTGGGATACATATCCCCTGAACTGAAAATATTTCACTGACCATACCATTTGGTCAAATGAGAAGTAATCTAAAACCATTACAATATCCTATCAAAAATTTCAAATTACATTTTTGTTGGAAAATTCAAAATCATCAGTCATTCGACGTCATAGGGAATTCTCCTTTTTACCAAAAAAAATCCTAATTACATCCTATTTTTACCTCATCCATTCATCACGACGTCCACACTTCCAGAAACATTTTTCTATTTATGTCTCTGAGGATCATCTGAAAACCTTAGCGTTTGACATCTGCAAACAAGATCTTCAAACGATTACAAGTGTCCTCAATCAATCCTATAATAACCAATTATCTCTCACATTCACCAAAAAAAACGACAATCTTATTGATAATTTAAAACAAAAGTTATACATTTTTTTTTCATAGAGAACATTATTAAATTTCTTCGGCGAACTGGTAGAATTATGAACCAATTCCCGGTAATCATCATGCTAAACCAAGATGAAAGATTTTGGAATAACAGACATATCTGTGGCTTTCCATTTCACCTTTACCTAAAACAAGAGTCATCTATTAGTATGATCTTTTTCGGCGGTTATGCCGTAATTCACAAAGCTAGACTGCCTTGAGGTTCAAGGTTCTCCTAACGAGCATAAAACAGTGAAGAAAAGAACAATCAGAAGTATAATAGATTAAATTTATCCAAACCTATCTCCTGGATAATAAATTCAATTTGACGAAAAACATTTCAGTGGCCGAAACGTTCAACATATCGTTTAATCAAATGTCTCCTATTTGCAAAAATTACTACCCGTTCTTACTATAGTATTCACTCTGTCATAATAATATTTTTTAAAAAACTAGGTCTTCACAATATTTCTCAATCCTGAACTGGCTTTAAAGATGTTACATTATAATTCCCTTTGATTTTGCCAGACTTCGGCCAAACCAATTCATAGGAATTCTCTCTTGGAATGGCTGCCACCCTGTATGGCCCTTCAAAGTACTGTAAGAATTTTTTAATCTCCCCATCCAAAGCGGAAGATTTGAAATGTGTCTTGATGTGAACCAAATCTCCAACTTTATACGCTGATTTTTTAATCAAAGCATCATGCCTGGACTTTCTTTCTAAAGCCTTTGCTTTCAAATTCTTTAGTGCAAAAGCAACCCTTTCCCTATAATCCAACTGATTACATACTGGGAATGTAATGTACTCATTAATTATACGGGGTGGTTCTTTCCTATAAATGAGCTCATAAGGGGTGACCAAAGTTGACTCATGTGGTAGAGTGTTCAGTACATCTTCTATGTTACTAATTTCATCAACCCATTTACGGTGTTTAATACTGCAGTATGTCCTAAACCATCGTCCTAATTCTTTCATCACGCGCTCAACGGGGTTCCCGGAAGGATGATAAAGGGACGTTTTCTGACTTTCTATCCCCAGTCTAGACAAATTATCCCCCCATACTTTACTAGCAAATTGTGAGGCATTGTCTGTCAAAATGCACCGTGGTTTCCCGATACTTGGTAGATATTGCTTCTCTATCTTGTCTACCATTGCCTTTGAAGTTGCTCTTTTCAATGGGAACAATTTTACAAATTTGGAAAATACATCTAGGGTAACTAGTATTTGCGTTACTCCACCCCTTGCCATAGGTAACGGGCCAAATACATCTGCCGACACCAACTCTAATGGCTTGCTAGGAATAATATTTTTCATTTCTCCTGCTCGCTTTTGATTGTCAGCTTTAGTTTTTTGACAAGATTCGCATCCTTTAAGCATTTTGGCAATTCTCCTAGCCATATTCGGAAAATACGCAACGTCATTCAGTATTCTGTAACATTTACGAGGACCATAATGGCCATAACTATAATGATGTTGCCAAATTGTTGCTGTTACCAGCTCCTCTGGTAACCAGAGTTTCCAATTTTCTCCCGCCTCATTTGGCCTTCTAAATAGAATCCCTTGAAAAATTATATAAAATTTTGGTAACTTCTCTGGACAATCTGGCCCTTGCATTTTATCGATGACCTCCTTTATAGTATCATCTCTTCTCTGAGCATCAGCCATTTCCTTTAGCCCCCCAATTAATTCCTTTTCAAATTGTACCCCCTTGAGATATAATATTTTTGGCTCCTTCTCTTCTCGCACATAAACCCTTCAGCATCTAGACCATAGGTGGCCAACCTTTCAGCAGCCGGGCCAAATTTTAGAACTACAACTCTCTACCGGGCCGCATGCATAATTTTCTTGGAAAAATATTAATATTTTCTTGGAAAAAATATTAATATTTTCATGAAGGAAAAAAAAACACTTAAAATGAAATTACATATTTAATGAAGTATTAAATATACACTTATCTTAATGTGACTTTTGACATTGTTTTACAGAACTAAGGGCATCAATGTTGATATCGAGAGAAGTTGTGGCTACACGCATAAAGTTCTCCAAATGAACATCGGTGATTCGTGTTCTGTTTTGAGACTTGATACAGTTCATCCGGCTGAAAAGCTGTTCACACACATAAGTGTTTCCAAATAGGGAAATAATCCGCAAAGCATGTTTATAAAATGAAGGATATTTCTCCTTGTTCACATATTTTCTGTAAAATTCTTCCAAACCAACCTGGTGGAATTTCTCCTTGAGTTGTGCATCACACTGCAATTCACAATACTCCATTTGCAAATTTCCTGGCAATGAATTTATATCAACGGAGAATGGCGACGAAAATGCAGATAAAAGAATATGATGTTTTTTTAAATCGGTTTTCAAACTCAAGTTTTAAGTTTGATATCAATGAACTGTACTTGATCGCCAACCCTGTGTTACATCTGCTACCAATGATAGCGTGGAAAAATGAGTGAAATTTTTATTTTCAACTGTTGTTCCCAAAGCCCAAGTTTCATTTGAAACGCGGCAACAATATCAAACATATCATTAACCAATTGGTTTTGCCTTGCAGACGAATGTTCAAGTTATTTAAATGGTTAGTTACATCGACTAGAAACGCGAAGTCACAAACCCAAGCCACGTCTTCAAACTCTGGGATACTTTTCAACTTGCTTGCAAAGAATGATTGTATCTCTTCCTTCAAATCAAACACTCTTTTTAACATTTTTGCACGGGACAACCATCTTACTTCAGTATAAAATGTAAGGTCATTATAGTCAGAATCCAGATGTTTGAGGAATTCTTGGAATTGACGGTGGTTCAAGCCCTTCGATCTAATGAAGTTCACTATTTTGATAACTACGCTCATGACATGATCCAATTTTAAAGACTTGGCACATAAATTCTCTTGATGAATAATGCAATGAAAATTTAATTATGAGGTGGTATCAAGTTTGCAGGCTTCATTTTCAATCAGTTTTACTAAACCTTCATGTTTTCCAACCATTGCAGGAGCTCCATCCGTCGTCACGCCAGATAAGTTGTGAAGTTTTAACGAAAAACGATTTAACGGTGCTGTAACTGCCTCTAAGAAATAGCGTGCAGTTGTAGTGTTCTTAAGTGGATATAGAGCAGCTAATTCTTCTGTTTTTTTATTTGTATCACACCTCTTAAGACAATCGCTACTTGCGCAGTATCTTTTAGATCTGTGCTTTCATCCAATGCTAGAGAATAATATACGAATTCAAGCGCTCTGCTTTTCAAATTATCTTCAATATGTTTCCCAATGTCTTCCACACGCCTGGTAATAGTTTGACGAGAGAGGCTTATTTTTGAAAATTCCATTTTCTTTACACATAATTTCAACGATGCTCTCCAAATAATTCTTCACCATTTCACCATCTGGATACGGCTTCGATTTCTTGGCTAATATGGAAGCTACTGCATAGCTCGCTTTTACGTGGCATGTTGACTCTACAGCAGTGCTAGTGAATATCTGTTGCTGTGCAGAAAGTTCTTTTTAAGTCATTTACCTGGTCTAATCGAAATTGTCCTTGGTACTCATCAAACTTATTTGCATGTTTAGTTTCATAATGCCGTTTCATGTTGTAGTCTTTCAATACAGAAACAGATTCTTTGCATATTAAGCATATGGGCTTAGCTTTAAATTCTACAAAAAAAAAAAAAAAAAAAAAAAAAAAAATAGATTATTGTCCACTTATCCTGAAAACTTCTCAGTTCATCTGCAGCTTTTCGCTTCTTTGATCCAACATCTTTGCTAGTTGAAGCCATTATTTAATTGAACTAGAAAGAGAAATGAATAAAAGTCACGTGCTTGTATTTTGCAGAAACTACTACAATCGCAACGCTTAAAAATAATACCGGGAATATATTCGGTAAAGATGCAACAACACAAATATCGTATTTTTAACAACAGTAATACTTGCATACACACGACGTATATAAAACAGAAACTAGTTCTTAAAAGTCGATCACGACAAAACGCCACAAATACTTCAGTACAACAGACACATGGAATTTAGACAATGCATTTCGAATCAAATACAACAATCAAAGCAAAGAGTGTACTTCCATCTATGGGTGGAAACATTAACTGCTAGGAGATCAATAACCGACACAAGCGCTCTAAGAATCAGTCAGGCGAACCACTAACGCGCTGAAAGTTATAGGAACATTAACCGTGATAATGCTTGGTTATACACTCGCACTGCCCATCCACGCAAGATCAATCGAGCGATGATCTTAGTTGAGTATCAGCTTAACTTAGTGTAGATATCACCATTGAAAGTCAAAGCTTGCATACATAATGAATTAATGATCCAGCTCCGCGGGCCACCAAATGACCTACCGCGGGCCACAAGCTGCCCGCGGGCCGCGGGTTGGCCATCCCTGATCTAGACCCAAAGGTAACCGAGACAAAGCGTCAGCTACTTTATTTTGAGCTGCTGGCCGGTATTTAATCTCATACTGAAACTCCTGCATAGCTAGTGCCCATCTGGTCAATCTGCTATGCACAAGCTTGCAGGTAAGCAAAAACGACAGAGCTTTATGGTCTGTGTATACAATAGTCCTTCGTCCCAACAATATCGATCGAAATTTCTGAAATGACCACACTATAGATAATGCTTCTTTCTCAGTTACTGTGTAAGACAATTCTGAGGAATTTAATACCCGGCTCGCAAAAGCAATTGTTCTATGTTCGACTTTATCACCTACAGGTACCTCTTGAAAAATCTCAGCCCCCAAACCATATTCTGAGCTATCAGAGGCCAAACATAAAGGCAGTTCCCAATCAGGACTGTACAACATCACACGCCGAGTTAATTCCCCTTTTATTTTATCAAAATCACCTGACATTCTGGGGTCCACTCCCAGATGATATTCTTCTTGATTAAATTCCCCAAAGGTCTACTGTTTAATAATTGCTCTGAAACAAATTTCCTGTAAAATCCACACAATCCGAAAAAACTTTTCATTTGAGTTTTGTTTTTAGGCACTGGAAATTTTTTTATGGCCTCCAATTTCTTTTCGCTAGGGAATATTCCTTCCGGTGAAACAGTATGACCCAAAAAATTAATTGTGCTCCTCAGAAATACACACTTTTTTAACTTAAGAGTCATACCCCCTATTTTCAAAGCCTCTAACACCTCTCTCAATAACGCCAAATGTTCCTCTAGAGTCTCTGTTGCTATAATCAAATCATCTACATAAATACTTATTTTCTTTACTAATTCCGGCCCCAAAACTTTATCCAAAGCCCTTATGAACGTAGATACTGCAATATTTAATCCAAATGGTAAAACGCAGAAATGGTAACATCTACCGTTATATAGGAAGGCAGTGAACTTCCTTGAACTCTCCGATATAGCAACTTGCCAATAGGAAGCAGATAAGTCTAAAGAACTTAGAAATCTTTTGTCTTTAAACTGTAACAATAATTCTTCTATTTTTGTGGATGGTCCTTTCCGTTATCAAGGCTTTGTTAAGCCTTCGGGCATCGAGTACCAAACGCACTGACTGGTCAGCTTTATTTACTACGACTAATGGACTATTATATGGACTCGTGGATCTCTCTATTATCTTCCAGTCAATCATCCTCTTTAACTCCTGTTCTACCAAGTGACGCTTTGCCTGAGGTACCGGGTAAGGTTTTACAAAGAAAGGTTCCTCCTCTCTAAGCTGGAATTCACAAACATAATCCCGTACAAGGCCTGGTTTGTCCGAGAAAACCTCTCTATAACTTTCAATTAACTTCCTCACATGCTCTCTCTGTTCACTTGGCAAATCCTGTAGGCCCCTTAATTGATCTGGAAAACTCTTACCATTTTCCCACACATTTCTCCTGTTTTGTGCATTTATAAAATTTAATGGAAAACAATTAGTCCTAAAATTATTTATACCCGTTCCCCAGAAACTAACTTTGATGTGATGCACCTCATTCGAAACCCTTTCCTTGAGGTGTCCCAATGGGACACAGTGTGTTCTGTCATTCATAAAAAATTTAAACAGGCCACTACCACAATCAACAATGCCCTTTACCTGAGTCAACCAATCCATCCCAACTAGACAAGGTACATTTAATTCGGGTATCACAAAAAGAGGAATTTCTATATGCACTTCCCCTATAAGTCCTTCAAAAAGAATCTGCTGTCGGACTTTTTTACTCCTGCCCCCTGTTGCAGTTAAAACAGTCATTCCTGAAACTGGCAATGTAGACAATTTATAATTCTTAGCTATTTCCTTTACGAGGTTCTCCGATATCCCCGAAATCTGTGAGCCGGTGTCAGCTAATACCTGTAGTTCCTTACCAAAAGCATGGATTGTAATACAAGGAGTCTTTTCTGTTTCCTTCCTAATAAATTCCCCCTCCTCCATTAAATCTTCAAGGGGATTATTCACGTATAAATTGTCCACTCCCTGGACTATACATTCACCCCTTCCCTCTACTGTCACTGTTGGGGTTAGACTAGCGACAGTCATTAGTTTTTTCTTTTGGTGGCCATTTCCTGACACCCCTTTCCTGTCTGCATTATCACGTTGTTCTTGCGTTCCCCTATCTCCATTCTGATGCCTATAATCACCCCTGTTACCATTTCCACGCCAGTTTCCGCGATATCCGCCCCCCTGATACCTATTATTTCTATCATCTTGCCCTCCTGATGGATGGAAAAACTCCCTTCTGGGTAAAGAAGGTTCACGCGCCTCCTCTATATCCATCTCCTTTAATAATTCAGTAGCCTCTTCAATTGTTTTGACTCTTTGGCTAATGAAAACCTGACGAG